>JAAEAF010000895.1:0-50486 GCA_011037195.1 Triatoma infestans
AGGATAAGGATATAATAGTGGGAGAAAAGATATAAATACCATTACTCTAACATGATTTTAGTAAAATTTAAGAAAGCCAACATGAACATGTAAGTAATAAGCTTGTTTATTTATTTTCAATTCTTATTATTTTCTATTTTTATTTAATAAAATTTAATTCTATCCATTTTTAAATGGTTTGTGCGCTTAGACTTTTTAGATTTTTCTAACCAATACAAATGCAAACATTTTGTTGTTATTGTTATTGTTAATTATGGAATATCTATTTTGTTATTGCTTTTCGCGTAAAAAATTTCCCAAATGGAAAAATTTCGTAATTTTCTTTAAAGAAGCAAAGCGCGTAGTTTGTAGCATCGGTTGACTTCTTATCTTTTCAGTCTCATCTGAGATATCCAAGAGTCTGGCTTTTTATTGTTTTTATTGATGGCAATATTATAATGTTTAATGTATATTAGATGTTGAATTACTCAACTAGGCACCTCTTTGTTTAAAATGGTAGAAATGAAATGCTAGGGATAACTTTGTAAATAGATTCCTATATTTTAAAAATTTTACACCTCAAAGCACTTACTTATTTATTTTTGTTTTGGAAAGTTTCCGTACAAGGAGTTAGCTTTCAAAAACAAATACAAACAATCACAAGTAAAAATTGTTTAAAAAGAAAAAAAACAAAAAAACAAAATAATGATGTGCTGCAGGAGATGTCAAAATAGTTATAAATTGAATATACATAAAGTAATAAGTACAAACAACCAAATACAGTACATTATCAAACAGTTCAAGGAAATAAATAAAATAAATCAAATACTAGAAAACTACACTATGTTTAATACAAAAAAAATAGAGTCGCCATTTATAATCAATAATAAAAACACATTATTTTAATTGCAGACATAATATAATAATAAAATTTGTTAAATTTTCCTAAATTATTTAAAATCAATAGTTCTTTCAATATATCAACGTTACATAGGTTTGTTTTCCAAATATTTCCTTCATGGGAACTCTAGAATTGGATATATTAATAGAAAATATAGGTGATCATCAGTAGAATTCAAAATGTAAATATTACACACCATTTCAGGTTAAAAGTATAAATATCACCTTTGGAAAATATTCTGCATTTATTATAATTACATAATCTTAACTGGCTAACAATTCGCTGCCTTGAAATATTGGTTTTAAATTTTAGGTATTTTTCTTTACGACCTAAAATACTTATACCTCAAAACCGTGGGTTATGACTAGAGTGCAAAATTGAGTTGATATTCAGAGAGGTAGGACCAGTAACACTGATGACAGCCATACTATTATTATTGAGATGATAGTCAGCAACAATTGAATTTTATTTTATTATTCGGAGTAGCGTCCATAATAATTCATCTATTTAGGCATAATTTGGGCAATTCTATAAGCGTTTATAGAGTTCATTTTCACTCACCAATCTCAACATCCTTTTCATCTATTCCTCCCCATTTGAATATGGATTCGTGCCTAAATAAAGCAGTTTATAATGTAATTTTTAATTCAATACATCTGTTTTTTGTTTTTTTTCAAATTTTTATTTTCTCTTACTCCTTCTAATAAGAGTAAGTTTTTTCTTAATTGAGTTTTCACTAGAAATACATGTGTGCATGTATGTATGTATGTATGTATATGTGTCTGGTGTCTGTAGATGTGTACAAAATAACTCAAAAACCAAAAGCAATCTCAGGAAACTTACATACTTACAAGTTGTATTCAATTTAGGTACCCCCAACGTTTCTGATAAGATGGTTTTGTCCAAATCTGTAAAGCGATTTTATTGGAAGCTTTGACTTTTCTTTTTCTTTTTTTTGCAGCATAAAGCTACAACATAAAGCTTTCCACTAAATTGCCACAATGCTAAGTACAATGTACGGTTCGATCATACATTGTATCATTAAGTTGGACTGAGTGTTTCTCCAAAATTCTATGTTTGAGGAAACTTCGAAATTAACTGGAAATATGATCTTCACTCGTAGAATAGATTATGAAATATTTTTAAAACTTCCTAGCAAACTATTCTATGGATTTTCCTTAAACTTAATGGAAAAATTTGTCAGAATAATATTGATTTTTAAAGGGATTCTAAAGTATTTTTGATGTTAGTTTTTAAGTGCTATTGATAGAAGCGCTGACTGTTAAGACTTGTAGTTTTGTTCACTATGTGAAGACTCCTGTGCCCATTAATACAACTAATTTATTGTTGAATATATGGATGGGTTGGCAAAGCTGGATAACATCTGGTATTTTATCCATGATTCATGCTCAACAAACTAACAAGAGTGGAGTATAACAGAAACATTGCTTGAACTTTCTACGCAAACCCAATAAATTTTATCTGACGATGAATGAAAATCCAAAACCGGTCACAAATATAAAAAATATGAATGCTTCGACGTATAAAATACCAGAAACTAATTTATTGTTAAGCTTATTATGTATGTTGATAACAACTTGGTTTAATATAATATACCTACGTACAGTATCACAAAATATTAATAGCAACTAAACAGTTTCAAATTTAAGTTAAATTATCAATAAGCAAGAGAATGAGAACCTGAATTCATAATAAATTGTTGTTTCAACTAAATTTAACAAGAAAAAAAATAATCTGATGAGGAACTGAGAAACACTTACTTGACTTTCTCTTACTGAATGCAATTAATATAGTCAATAAAATTGTCTATAAGTAAAATTGTCTAAGTTTCCTTAGATTTGGAAAGATTTACTTACGTGACTTAAAATAAATATAGAGGTAATCGGGTATATATCGGTTAACACAGTTGTCAGGTTAGAACATGAAGGTGTGTTATACACGTAATAAATAAATAAAAAAAAAATAGGGTTCAAAACAAATTGTAACATTTGAAATGTAAACATTCACCAGAAAACTTTTCAAAATCAATTGTAACTGAACAAAAAATTTTCGAATACAAATTATATAAAATCTGTGCAGTCCAAGTTTAAAGAAAATCACGAAAAAAAAAAAAAAAATCCAGTAACGCCTCATTTTCGATTGATAGATTTGTAGTAGCCATATACGTGTCTGATAGTTCTTTGTCTATACTTCAATAGTTCTATTTTAATAGTGTTTTTTGTATCGTTTTTATTTGTTGTGACCATAAACAGTCCACTTTAGTGCATATTTCATTTAATATGTGCCTCAAATCGAACCTAATTCCTACACATGTTTGGCAAATAAGTAGAATTTCAATTTTATATTTGTACATTTTTTTTTTTTTTTTTTTTTTTGTGCCAAGTATAAAAAAAAAAAATCTGTAGTCCGAAGTGCTAGAATTCAGTAGGAAGTTTCTGGTTTCTAACATTTCCTGCAAAAGTGTTCTGAGTCCAAAAAAAAAAGTGGTTTTTAGAAAATGGTCTATAGGTGATTAAAAAATCTAGTGTGAAACACTCACACAACTATCTCTTACACCTGTTCTCAAAATTATAATTGACAAATTTTATAGTTTGTGTACCAAATTTAACGAAATTCGTCGAAAACTGAAAAAAAAACTGTTCAGTAAAAGCGCACTACCGGTTAACTAAAATTTCTTAAAATTCGGAATTTTGGCCATTTATTTATTTCTAATTAATTTTGTATGGATGATAGAATTGTGTAATCAACTGTAGAGAAAAATATAACCCCCACCCCACCCTTAAAAGTGCCCTTAAATGAATTTTCCCAGAGAAATGTTTTAAATAAAAGTTGTAGATCCTTGCATACTTAGTTCATAACGAAGTTTCAAGAATATCGTCGGAGCCATTTTTGAGAAAATTGCGAACAAGAAAATAAATCATTTAGTAAAGTGGTAAATTAAACGCACTTCCGGTTATCCGATTTTTTTTAAACTCGGAATTTCAACAATATATTTGATTTTAATTAACATTATTTAGATGACAGAATTGTCTAATCAACTGAAATAGCAGTTAAGAAGAAAACCTAACCCCACCCTTTTCCCCCAAAGTCCCGTCATTTTGCATTTTACCGGAGAAAATGTTGTTAAATAAAGTTATAGCTCTTTGTATGTGTGTTTGATGTTCAAGTTAAGAAAATCGTCGGGAGCATTTTTGAGAAAATCGCAAAAAAGTAAAAAAAAATTCCAACTAGTAAAGTGGTACTTCCGGTTGAGGAATTTTGACAGATAACGTACTGTCAGATCCCATGGTGATACCTAAACGGAATATCAAGTTTTAAGTTTCTACGGTTTTTCGTTTTTGAGCTATGCTGTTCACATACATACATACATACATACACACACACACACACACACACACACACACACACACCATTTGCTAAAAACCACTTTTTTTTACTTAGGGGACCTCAAAACGGATATTTCCGGTGAAAACTCGATATCGAAAAATTTGACACGATTACAATACTTCTTCTTACTAGGAGTAACAGAAAGTAAAAAGAATATCATAGAAAAGAAAAGTTCCAAGAGCCTTAAACTTGGTGGTATTCCGTATAAAGATAGTGCTACCGTATTAGACACGAAGATTTCGGGCAAAATCCATTAACCGGAAGTGTCACTTTACTGAATAAGATTTTCAGTATTTTTTGTGTGTGTGTGTAATTTTCTCGAAAATGGCTCAAATTATTTTCTTTAAACTTAGTATATCAACTACACACATACAAACAGCTATAAGGTTTATTTGAAACATTTCTTCCGGAAACGTCATTAAAATGCACTTTTGGGGGGAAAAGTGTGGAGTTCTAGTTTCCTCTAACGTGCTATTTCAGTTTATTATACAATTCTATAATCTAAATAATATTAATTAGAATTAAATATATTGTCAACATTACGAATTTGAAGAAAATCGGATGACCGGAAGTGCGCTTTACTGAAAGTAGTTTTCAGTTTTCTGCTATTTGCTCTAAAACGACTCCAATGATGTTTTTTTTTTTTTTAACTTGTCATATCAACTACACCTACAATGAGCTACACCTTTTATTTCAAACATTTGTCCGGGAAAAATTCATTCATTGGGCAATTTTGGTGGAGAAGTGGAGTTATGGTTTGTTTCCTCTAAAGTGTTGTTTTAGTTCAACTAAATAATGTTAGATTAGAATTATATAAGTTGCCAAAATTCCTGGTTTAAAGAAAATCGGTAGAGCGGAAGTGCGTCTGTGTTTACTGAATAGGTTATTTCATTTTTTGTGTGTCATTTTCTCTTTTTAAAAAATGTCGACGGGTTTTAAACACTAATAAGAATACTTTAAGTGCGAAAAAAAATTTGCCATTTAACTGTAACAAGAAAATATCGTGTGAATAGTGACAGCAGATTTTTATTTCTTTTTACTTCATGTTTCGGAAACATTGATTTCAAAAAAGTACTGGTGAAACTGAAAGATTTAATTTCCTTCATAATATTGCCTCAGTAGATTGTACAGTAGCAATATTTAGTGATAGTTAAGGGTAACTAGAAATTGAATACAAATTCTGACTTTAAGGAAATGTGTTAATCAAATATTGTTAGAAATGCGTTAAGAGATAGTTGTGTTAATATTTAATTACTATTATTATCATTATTATAAATATATAAACCGCTTAATTCCAGTTATTTTATTAGATAATAGAAAAAAGAAAGAACCAAAAATCATAAAGATAACATTCAATCTTCACATTTAGAACTAACATTATATGATCAGTTCATATTAGATTAAAATAACATGACAGAGCATTAGTTTGTTATCTTGTTTGACCAGACATAATTTTTTTATAATTAGTATTATAATATTTTGTTGATCTGAATTTATCCAATTTGATGGTAAATAAAATGAGATAATCAAATGTAAATAAAACAATAATAGAACTTTCCTATTTGATAAACTCACTTTCACTAAATCTATTTATCCTAGTTGATAAATTTTTATTTAATCTTTGGACTTTTTGAAACATACCTTGTTTCCCTTATTTTTTTTTTTTTTTTTTTTTTTTTTTTTTTTTTATTGCTCATAAAATATAATTTTTTAGCAAGAGTTGAGTAGTACATTATAAAACATATACATAATAAAATAACATCATACTTCAAAAAACAAAAAGAAAATTTTACAAAATGTCAAGTTTAACCAAATTCAAAAACAAAATAAAAAGAAACATTTACCCTTAAGAATAAAAAATAAAAACCAAAAAGTAATGAAATAAAATTAACAAGCTGTCACACTTTCAGCATGTATTAAAAATATAAATAAATAGAGATATGCCTCTAGGGAAGATTTAACACAACATTTCTTAATTTGAGGGCCTTAGAAATATAATAGAAAATTTTATTGATTTTTGAAACTGACTCTGGTACCAACAAGTTACAAAATATTAAATTCACATCCAAGACGTCACTAACATATTCGGAAATATGGAGCTTACGGAGATTATTAAATAATTTACATTCTAAAACAAAATGTTCTAAGCTATCCAAACTACCCGAATTACACAATGGGCAAATCGACTCTGGAGAAAACTTATAAGCTGTCCCATTATAAAAAAGCCTATTAACCTTCTTTCCCATTAACCGCAACTGACAAAATATTCTAAGTTTATTTATAAGTATATTATACGTTAAATACTCTTCTCCCAATCCTAGGGTACTTATATTTCTAAAATACAGATTGTAATGAGAAGTCTCTGCCTTAGAGATATCTTTACATAAAAGATTATTTCTACACGCTTCGATTAGGGAAGAGTAATTATCACAAAGCAGTTTTAAGTCTTGTGCCAACCAGACATCCTGTGCCCCAATCTCGAATAAATAGGTACTAAACTCAGTAACCCAATTAAAGGGCATCTTTTTGCTATCGCTTAGCTGCAAAAGCCTATCATAGCACATTCTGGGGAGGCGGTCATTACTCATAGCAAGTAATTTCCTCCACCAGCCCAGCAGCCGTTTGAACACATTTCAGATGAATCCTACCAGATTCTAGGCGGACATAAAAATCAGGAGTGGAACGCGGCAAATTCAAAAGAAGCTTAATGAAGCGGACCTGCGCCCTTTCAACTATTTCAGTATATGGAGGGGACCAAATTTCTGCACTATATAAAAGCACATTGACCACAAGACTATCAAACAATTTGATGCTTGATTGCCAGCTGTCACTTTTTACTGACTTGAGGATATCTAACACTCCTTGAATAGCCAAAGAACTTTTAGTTAAAAAATCTGAAGCAGATTTAGCAAATTTAGCTGAAGAGTAAAGCGGCACACCTAAATATGTAAAATTTCTTTGTACCTCAATCTCTAAGTTATTGAGAAAGAATTTCTTTAAATTTTTTAATCTACCTCCTCTTTTAAAAGTTGTTTCCCTTATTACTAAATATCGTGATCGTTTCAGATTTTGGTAATTGAATTTTTACCGGAAGTACATATTCTGGGATCCCATACATACGAAAAAAATATGTTTTTAGCGAATTGTCTGTGTGTGTGTGTGTGTGTGTGTGTGTGTGTGTGTGTGTGTTTGTCTTAATAGAATATCTGAAAAAAGAAGCCCAAAAGCCCAAGCTTGATATTACGTTAGGCACTAGTATCGCATCAGACAAGAAGATTTTAGGCAAAATCCATCAACCAGAAGTGCATTATCTTAATTAAGTCGTCATTATTATTATTATTATTATTATTGAAAGTAGTGCCTATTGGCTTATGACCTAAGCCTATATGGCTTTTATCCCCCCCGTTTTCCCCCAATTCATACCCCTAATTAAACTCCTTCGATAGTCTACCGGTCAATCTGCAATATTACAAGACATCCTTCAACTCCGAACTCACCCAGGCAATCCCGCGAGAGTGTTGCCCTCCCAAATACACGAAACTACCAGCGAAACGGGAACACTGACATAGTGATACAACGTTTCCCTAACTCCATGTGTCCAGTCACTACACATGTCAAGGTCCTCATTCCTGTCCTACTAAGGGACAGGTGGTAATCTGAAACCCCTGCTTGGTTCCTTTGATGAATCTTTTAGCCCGTAGGACACCCCTGCGTGTCCTCTCAGCCTTTCTGCAAAACCCTCGTCTCCCAAAGTCTGGTCTGACTATCACAAAACCTCTTAGTGACGGCAATATGGCTAGGTCGGGACCACAAAAAGGTAAAGAGGATCTCTCTCTAGCCAGCCGATTCGCTTTTATTAAGTTATATCTTTTCAGTTCGGGAAATACAGTTTACAACTCTCAATTTCATTTTTTATTTAACAGTTTATCAGTTTATTGGCCAACCGGATCGGATAAGCAAAAGGTGGTGTTTAGAAAAAGTAGAGAATGATAGATCGTAACATCGGAATAAAAAGGTTGTGTTAGGAAGGTATTACGTTAATTCATTCTAAAAAGCATGATTGGACGATGAACAATTAAAGAAAAAATGGCATTGTTGCATAAATGAGATATTTTTATACTTGATTGATAATGTACACATGGTTCATTCAGCCTAAGCTGAGTGCCAGTGCAAACAATATTTATCGAAAGTTTTTCCGATATTCACAAAAGGGATTCTGATTTACTGATTACAAGAAAATTACATCGTTCGGCACTGAGTCTAGTTGTGCAGTGGTACTATGTACATGTCAATATTTCTGTCTAAAAGTTTTATTAATTCCAGTGGTTTTATTGACTGTGAATTTTGCAGAAATTGGTGAAGTGTTACAAAAAGAATTTCTTTAATAGTTTCAAGTCTTATTTAATGGAAAACTATTAAATTTATTTGAAAATTCAGTGAAAATATACTCAATTTTCGTAATTAATAGTTGAATCTATCACATTTTGTTCACTTGACTATAAGTTGGCAACATATACTAGATCAGGTAGTGGGGTTTATCTCAGGGTCAATTCAATTTGTGTACGATCTTCATAATCATTTTCATTTTTAACTGCTTCTGTGATACTACTTCCTAATAAAATTACAAATAAATCATTTACTAATCAAGGGCGTAAATACATTTATTGTTCAGTTTATGATATTTATCATTTAAACTCGAAGAAAAGGAGAATTATTTATGTATTTATTTATTGAAATAAATAAGCAAATTATATTTTATGAGTAGATAATAAATTCGTAATTTCTATCGCTAACTTTACTCTGTGACTTGAAATTAAAATTTGAAATCAGGGAAGTAGAAAGTATATGTCACATAGTAGAAATGCTTATTTTACCTCTGAGGGTTGTGATCAATCAGAGAGAATTCTGAAATGAAGTAGAAGTTCTCCAAAGATTCTCAACTTGAATATTAAATGAAAACAGAGTGGTAACGAGGAAGTAAAGAAACGATGGTGACACCTGGACAGTCTGAGGTAGTATCTGGTAATATTAAGATGGAGCAACTTATGAATTCTTTCAGTGCATTATTGGACTGAAAAAATTACTCAACAAGAGACGATGTATCCCAACCGCACGATATGATTTTAAAACTGCTGGAGGAAAATAAGCATCTGCGGAAAGAAATATAACCATTACAAGAGAAAAGTCAAGAGAGAGAAGCAAAGTAATATTTAATTGAAAACAAACTTCAAAGAAATAATATTATATTACACAGCATTGATTGTAAGCAGAATGAAAGTTTGGCTGGTAATATAACAAATTTTTGCTAAGAGGTCGTAGGTTTGGATGGAGAGCCTCTTAAAATATCCGATTTATGAGAAAAGCTAGTAGGTTGAAAGGTACTTCCTTGGTGGTATTCAGGGACTACTCGTATGAAACAAGACGTAGTTGGAGGTATTTGCTCGTAGTACGAAATGAGGTTAAACGTTTTAGCCCAAAAGTTAAAGCAATTCTACATACGGATCGTCTTTTGGTAGAGGGAATCTTCTTCGAATGGAATCATAATAGAGGTGTAATTTATAATAAAATGGAAGATGGTTAAAAGAAATTGTTGGAGTAGGATGTTGCTGAGGTCGTCGCTAATGAGCTGGAAAAGGAAGGTAGAAACAATTATATCCCTCTTAATTATACCCCTTAATCGAGACTGGATGATGAAGCAGCAAGATAGCTGTCTACATAATCATCACAACAGAAAATATGAGAGAACCCCGTCTGCAAGAATTTCATTTATAAAACAAATAATCAATTATCATGTAAAAATGTAAATTCAAATTTAGAGATTATTTATTTTAATGTAAATGGTTTAAAAAATAAGATTAATAAGCTTTGACTTCTGCGCTTATATACTAAGCTTTAATATATTTATTTTGTTAAAGACTCATTTATTGGAAGAAGAAAAAACTCTTTTTTAATCATTATTTTGATTGTTTTACAATTAAATGGGTTCCTGCGGTAAAATATCGTGTTTTTGGGTGGGGTAGCGGTGGCTTTCTATTTAAGATAAATAATTTAATTAAAAAAACAATTCAGGTGAATTTGTTGGTATTAATAATTTCTGTATTATTAAATTAAATGTAAAAAAAGAATTCTTTAACGTTGTTCCGGTATAGATAAGTTGAACAAAATGGAACGAGGATTTTTCTCAAGGTTACTGACCTTTTAAGTGAAAACAATTATTTCTAAATGTGTTCTGTTTGGGAGTCTATAATGTGCGAATATCAGATTCTCACAGCATCCCGGAAGAAATATTTCTGAATAATATCCATATGTGTAACTCAAATTGTCAAGCAGTTAGGAACTCAAAAAATGCTAAAATAGATTCGGAAGGAAATAAATTTGTTGAATTTTGTGAGTTAGTTAATTTTATTATTTTAAATGGAACAACCCAGTGGGTGATAAATGGGAAAGAGAGGGTGAGTTCATATATATAAGTTCTCTCACAAGGATGTTCTGTATTAGATATTGGTTATGTAACGGTTAACCTATTACCTTTTGTAAAAGAGTTTAGGGTAGCAAAACAGGTATACTCCGATCATCTGCCGATTGTGATATGTCTCTCGATTAAAGAACAGGAAGTTTCAGATCTGTTGCCTTTTCTCCCAAAGTTAGTGTGGTATCAGAATGATACAAAATTTTTTGAAAAAAGACTGGAGGAAAATTTTATGCCAGTGACTAAACACTAAAGAAACAGATACACAATTTGTTGTAGATTATTTAATAAACAGTATCAGAGACGGTGCTTTCATTAAGAATTCCGGTTTATTTAGCAAAAGAATAGTAACAAGTGGTTTGTGGCAGAATGAGAAATTTATACATTAATATTGTGACAGGATGTGACAGAACGATATAGAATAGAATAGAATAAACGTTTATTTGACACAAAAATACAGAATATAATAACATAAATTACATCTTCCTTACAATTTCTATAGGCGTATTATTGTAATAACATTTCGCATTCCTGCATAGTTTTCCACCTACTTTTTTAAAAACTATTATTTTGGATTTACCAAGGTTCACTTTCAAGCTTCATTTATTGGCATACAGAGCACGGTTACCCGTGGCAGGATGAGAAATAATTCATTTAATGTGTTAAATTTATTTCGTAAGACAAATTCAGATATTGTCAAAAGAAGATATTTGGTTGTTAATAAAAATTATAAATTATTATGTTTTAAAAACAAATTTTATAAAATAACAGGGAAAGAATATAAATTATGTCGTGACACTAAAAGATTGTTCCGGAAAGTTCCGGACAGAGTCGGGAGTAAAAGAGGGATGTACAGTGAGCCCCCTACTTTCCTAATTTTACTTACGTGACCTTGCAAATAAATGTATAAAAGTGGGAATTTTGTAGGTAGATCTACTATATTACCTGATGAATGGCACAACTATTTTATGGAATTGTATAATCCTACACTTACTGCTGAGTCTGTGTTGCGGGAGCAACCATGGGTTGTTGATTGTGAGCTAGATTGTCCTTTTACTATAGGGTAAAAGCCCCCACAGTGCCATTCGAATTTTTTAAATACACAACGGAGACATTTCAACAGAATTTACTTTTATTATACAATACCATTTATAAATTTGGCAGAGACCGTTTAAGTTTCTTAAAATCAATAATTTTCCCTCTCTTTAAGTGAGTGACCATAGTTTATTGTCTAATTATAGGGGAATATACTTTATGAACTGCATTTCTAAATTGTATGCATCCCTGCTTTCTCAGAGATTGAGTGCTTGGGTTCACGATAAGAACTTATGGAACTGATATAATCAGGCAGGATTTAGGAGAGGTTATTCAACAAATGATCACATTTTTACAATAATAAATGTCATTCAGTTAAAGCGGTTACAACCTAAAGATAAAGTGTTTTGATTTTTTGTATATTTGCAGGCCGCTTTCGACAGTATTGACAGGAATCCGCTATTTTATAAATTAAGCATATTAGGGCTGAGAACTTGGTTCTTAGAAGCACTGAGAGGTCTATATGAAGGGTCAGAGTCTAGTGTGTGTTGTAATATTGGTCTAACTAATCAGTTCCGGACAGAATCGGGAGTAAAACAGAGATGTACATTAGGCCTCGTACTTTTCTCACTTTACTTACGTGACCTACACGATGAGATTCGTGGCGGACTCAAAATAGGAAGTACCACAGTAAATAGCCTTCTATATGCAGACGATATAGTTCTCATTGCAGACGATGCGAAAGTACTTCAAGAAATGAATCGTAACGTTGCTCTGTATGCCAATAAATGAAGCTTGAAAGTGAACCTTGGTAAATCCAAAATAATAGTTTTTAAAAAAAATAGGTGGAAAGCTATGCAAGAATGAGAAATGTTATTACAATAATGCGCCTGTAGAAATTGTAAGGAAGTAATGGAATAATGTAAATTGAATGGAATGTAAGGAATAATGTAAATTGTAAGGAAGGAATGTAATTTATGTTATTATTTTCTGTATTTTTGTATCAAATAAAAGTTTATTCTATTCTATTCTATTCTATATCGTTCTGCACTAATAAAACAGACATTTTAGTTATCAACCATTCATTTTCTCTTCGAAGTACCTTTCGAATTCTTATGTAGCTCCCTCAGTTAAGTTATATGTCCCATTAAACACGATAAATGGACAGCTATAAAATTGTTTCCATTAGCATCATAATTTCTATCGAAATATTATAGATTTTTTTTGACTGAACTGTTTCTGTTTATAGGATCATTGCATTGACATTTCTTGGTATATTGACAGTTGCTTTTGCTGAATCTCCACCAAGAGAGGTATGCTTGAACAACTTGGAGGGTAAGCAAAACTTTGAACCACAAAAGGTAAGAAAAAATATTATGCCTTATAATCTAATATCTATGGATAATATTTAAAATGTTATCAAATTTGTTACACTGAGTTTTTTTTTTTTTTTTTTTGTGACTGGCCAAACTAAAATCTACTCTGCGCAATGTTCTCCAAGGGTGTTGGTGTAGTGGTTATAAGCTCGGACTTGTAATTGGGAGGTCCCCAGTTCGAGTCTCGCGTATAACTGCTAAATTTTATATTGGTTTAAAAAATGTTAATAGTAAAGTAGGTGCTTCCGCCCCCGTCCATGACACTTAATTTGGTAGCTGGACGTTAAGACCGCCAGAAAAAAAAAAAAAAAAAATAGAATAACAAAACAGATAATATACATAAACTGAAATATTTACATTTCCGAACTACATAAAATACAATAAATTACATACGCAATATGTTAACATTAATGAATTACACTATAATTTATTAATTTATGTTTATTAATTATTTAAAAATACTACGCATCTTCAGTGTAGTCTCTGACTTGAAGATTGTGCAATTTGTATGTAGTTCCAGCACATCTATCAATTACTATTACCACTTTACAAGAGAGTACAAGCGCACAGCTTTCAGACGTTTTTTTGGGGGGGGGGGTCGAAATTTGATTTTCCCCTCTCTAAAAGGGGCCCTGCTTATATATCCATTCTCATCCTGGAAATTATTCAAAATTGTGGAAAAGTATTGTATACAATTTCTTGGCAAAATCGACTATAATTAATATTAATATCATATATTGGAGGAATTAATGTATAATAAAAACTTACATATATAACAAATGTTCCGAAAGGTTGGATGTCTGGATGTAGGCACATCTAGACACTCAGTACAATAACCTTATTAAGAGTACAACTTTCAATCATTTTTGGGTATAAATTTTGATTTGTCTCTTGTCTCTTCCATTTTATATATTATAATTACTTATTGTTTTGTTTTTCTCTTCTACCACTCTTCATACTTACCAACTTTGAAATTTTCATCTTCTCGTCTTCTTTACAAGTATATCATAATCCATAACCAAACAATAACCTCCACTTACATTCAATTCTTTATTCTTCCTTAACAGGTAGAAGTATCTTTTTAATATTTTTTAATCGTTAAATATTCTAATGTTTTTTATACAATTTTCTGTATTTTTATCTTTGTTTTGTTTATTACTTTCTAATAAACTTATTAAATATACTACTTAAATGTACTAAACTTAAATATACTTAACTTAAATGTACTAAAGGACATCAATGGTGTCCGAAACGTCCAATAAACTTTTAAAGATAGAAAGGTTTTTTTTTTGGTCCCAGCCAATTAAAATTTTACTTGTTTGATCAACATACAAAACTTTTAAAGAAAATCTGTAACTAGAGGTTATTCTGCAGAGATGTTAATGGAAAAATTAAGTTTTTACTTTTAAGAGTGTTATTAATTTTCCAAAATTTAACATAATTTATAAATTTAGTTTTAAATAAGATAAGAATTTCTATAGAAATATTAACAAAATTAAATTTTCTTTAAATGAGTGAACCTCGCTCATTTATTCTTAATTTATTCTTAAATGAGTGAAACCTTTGTTTATTATGCAGACAACAGTCAACAAAAAGGATTTCTTATATTAAAGTTAATAGAAGTTAATAGAAGACCCACATGATTCTGATTTCAAAATAAATTAAAAAAAATTAATTAATTAAAATTGTTAATCCTCACGCATTGGTGTAGTGGCCAGCGCACTCGCCTCTCGTGCGAGACAACAGGGGTTCGATTCCCGTGACAGCAAAGTCAGTGTTGTTGACCCAGCATCGTGATAAAAAGTGGGAAGCTACAGTTAGTAGCGCCCTAAGTAGCGAAGGCCGGAACTTAACGGAGTGGGAACTGCCGCGTGCTTACCACAAGCCCCCCTATTCAAACCCCCTGGCAAGCTCTGGCCCTTCATGGGCTGTTGCCCTATAGGTTTAAAAATGTTAGCTCAAATCTATAAATGTAATTTATTTATTTTTTTAGTTGATTTAATAGGGGGCTGTTGCCCTATAGGTTTAAAAATGTTAGCTCAAATCTATAAATGTAATTTATTTATTTTTTTAGTTGATTTAATAGGTAGATATAAATAAATTGCTTTATTTTATACAAAAAAAAAAAAAACCTATTAGATTACATTAAAATAATAACTTTTTACAAATAATTGTTTGTTTTGTTTGTTAACTTAGTATTTCAAAGGAAATTGGTATCTGTCCAACATACAACATGCATCTACTCCTTCTGTTGTCTGCCGAACAAGCAAATTGGAATTACTAGAAGATGGATCCGTACAGAAGAAATCATATGGTTACACGGAAGTAGGGTATGAATTCATTCAGTTTTAATCTTTTTATCTTGGCCGTTACGGTCATAGCCGATAATTATCTGTGATTTGTTTCATAATCCATTACACTATGGGTATAGTTCATAGAAAAAAAAGATCTGGTGTGAATCATTCACATGACTTTCTCTTCTGCTGTAAAACAATAATTATAATTGACAAATCGTCTTCAAACTGGAATTATTATAAATGTAATCGCAAGGGGTATCTGTTGCAAGCAGTTACTTTGGGAGCAGCGATCGGTTACTACAGCTCAGAACTCCATCCACTTCGTCAAAACAGTACACTATACAATTAAACTAAATAGAATCTATGCTTACAGGCAAGGACACCAACTAGTATTAGCTAAGTGGCAGCGCGCTGGATTAGTCCCGGGTTCGAATCTAGCATGCTGCCCCTAAATTCCTAGGAGCCTCTACAGCTTACTGACCGGTGGTGGGCAGTGTTGTATGTAGCTAGAGAACACTGCTCCGAGGCCAGCAGTGCACTGAGAAGGCTCCAGAGGGCACAATACATCTTTCAAGTCGCGTTGCAATAATCCCCCGCAACAATCTAATCTAATATAAACATAATTGATGGTGAAAATAATTTTTTATATTGCAGGTACAATAAATATTGTTACGTTTTTCCAAACTAGCTACTGCAAATAGTTTGTTAAGTGGGTTCGGTTTAGATAAAACACACTAAAACTTCTAACACTAATTTATTGTTTAACACAATAAATTAGAATTAAAACACTTATACACACTGTATAAAACTTGCAAAAGTTTTATCAGTTTACTTTTTATTCACTTTTAACCAGCGCGCACTCCATTTATAACAAGACTGACTCACTCGAGCTGTACTTCTCCTATTTATATCATTGGAGATGGTTCTGGAATTTTCACAAACACCACAGGATCAAGGTAGACCGTGGGAGATCGCTGTAGAAGAGTCAAGAAGCGCCCCACTAGCGCTTCCCAGCGACTACTCGGAGAATTTGAGGTGCCTGCTTCTTCCCCTAGATGGCACTAGTGGCTGCGGTACAATATTATATTGTAGATCAGTATCCAGCGCCACAAACTACGCTTACAAATTTAACATCACAGATTTTCTACAACCTTCTAAATCTATTTTCCCGAAAAAGAAATAATTTTTCCAAATTAAATTTTTCCATATGCAATAATAATACCAACCTTTAAAAAAAATGTTGAAGCTATTTTCAGAAAAATGCCGAATTATTTAAAAACTTTTTCCTATTCAGTTTACCAATTTTATTTAAAGTTGCCTTCAAGATCCTCAATTTCTAGTCATGATCCTTTTAACCTACAAAAAATAGTCCCATAAGGAAATTATAGGTTCTTGCCGATATTTAACTAGAATTTTCCATCTGAGACAATTCACTTATTTATTTTATTTTTGATGAAATTCTTTTAGAATATTTCCTTTTCCAATATTATTATGCAACAATGCTATAAATAGCTAATGCTAAAATTCTAAAGAAAAATTAATTAATTTTTTGTAAATAAAATTGTAAATAATCTTTAATTTTGCTATTTTCTAATTGGTGTTTTATATTTATCTTTTTGTTTTGTAGAGGAGTCACAGAATTTTTTCAAGTCAACTGTACTGGTTCTTTGAATACTGAAAAAGCAAAAGTTTCATTTCAATGTCAACATTTAGAAAGTAAGTAAATGTATTATAGTACTACAAATATTTATATAAATGATCACTTAATTTTTTCATGATATCTTATACGCTTAATTATTAATGAAAAAATAAACTATTTTATGAAAACAAATAAATAAAATAAATTCTGTAGTAAAATGTCGCCTCGTAAAATAAGAGTTCTATACATTCATGATTCAATAAAAGTTATATTCAAGTTATTTAATCTAATATGTTTTTAATAATTTCACCATTCTCATTTGAGTTTTTTGGATTAGAGTGATTATGAAATTTAATCATTGTTATAACAGAACATGCTAAGTGGTCGGATAAGTCAGAGATATTAATAATGTTTAAGTCATTTATTATCATGATTAATTAAATTAAAACGCTTAAGCGTTTTTTCATGAAAATTGCCGCGGAAATCTAAAAGATCAGAAAACATTTGAGGCGAAATTCTTAGGAGACTTAATAGACTCTGAGAAAATTTACGATTTTACTGAAATCTGATTAAAATGATCATAAAGATTTTTACGATGAGATTAAAAAAAAGAAAAACCTGCCAAGTTAATATATATTCTACTTTGACTGGAAACTTCTTTATAATTTGCTACTACCAGCAAGATTTGCACTAGCGACGGCTCCAGGCGGGCTCTCGCCCAGACCCTTCTGCGCTCATCGCCGCGACCCTCTTACTCGTCAAGACATAATAGTAGTATAAAATAAGCTATATAATTAACAACATCGCAATTTAATAAACTAAAACATTAATTAACACACAGCTTATGAACTACGTTTGTCATTGACGGCAGAGTATAGGCACGACGCTACAGCGCCATCCATTTTCAGGGCTAGTTGCTTATTTCAGGGCTAGCATAACCCCCCCCCAACCAATAAATAAATGCAAAAAATATAGGTACAGTTAAAAATGTACTAAAAGAAAAATCTTGCAGGTCACGAACTCTGGAAAAAATAAATAAATAAATAATCCCTCAAATGATAAAATAAAAGAAAATGAACTCCTGGCAGACGGTATTACCATGTAAAAATTAGCTTTTTTAAGTACAACTTTGTTTCTATAAAGAAAAAAGTAGAAAAAGATTAAGTTAATTTTGTTGAATGTATTGTAGATTATTTTGTTGTTTAAATAAAGCTATTATCTATCTATTTTACTTTTATGTGATTAACCAAATTCAAATTCAAATTAATAAATTCAGTTTGATTTAAAAACAACTTTTGATATCAGGCTAGAGGGCTGGATCATAGTAAACATAAAATAATCCAGCAGTCTATATTTGAAACTTCAAAATTTTTATTTTTGCTTGAATAAGGTCAATCGAAAAATGTTTTTAATTTGCAATATTGTTTATCTTCATGTGAACATGTAGAATTATTTCAGAAATCAATTATGAAACAGAAAGATCTTTCTATTCTTCTATTTCGTCAATAATTATTAATAATTCATATATTTATACGAAAAACATTAAGTTAAAATTATTTAAAAGAAGAATTTAATATTGCTATAATATGCACTACAATATCCTGAAATTGACATTTTGGAGTCAATTAATATGAATTTTTGCCAGTTTCTTCCCTGGCTCCTTGTTTATTGGTCGGAATGAGGAGGCTTATGCGATTGTGTCTCTCGGTTATGCTTTTTAGCCGGCCATGCGTTCTGTAACAACCTAATAAAATAAACTTCTATTTCTAGCATATGCTTGTGGGAAAAGATTAATAAATTTCTAATTACAGATTCAGAGGTCAAACATTTCTCAATGGAGGGGACAGTACTTGAAACCGATTACGATAACTTCAGTGTATATTATGTATGCCCGAAGGAAATAAAGTTTGCAGGTAATAAACAATATCTAATTTAATATTTTGAACATTCTACGAAAAAAAAAAAGTAATGCTTACATGTTCTGACAAACAGACCAATGTACAATAATTGCGCACATTTCGATAATACAGCAGAAGCTTCATATTCTACAGCAAATTGTCCAAGAAAAGTACAAGATCTAATTCATTGGTACAAAAATAGTATTCTTCTTAGTAAGGGTCCAAGTTGGATTTATACAAAAAATCGATTTTTGTAAAACCTATGTTCAAAATTCCATATTTGGAAAAAATTGTTTGGATGTTGGTATGCTAAATTTCTAGCGATTTAAAAGAATTATTTTGTCCCCCACTACTTACCTATGTTTGTGTATGTAATTGTTAATAGATACATGTATATGAATAAATGTGTGTGGTGAGCTAGAGCTTGCCTACCCAATTGGTTGCACTATCTCTGAAGGCCCTACGTGTATTGTGTGAATATGCCGAAGGTGTCAGTGTATGTGTGGTGCTTGTAGAAAGGCGGCGATGCTCGTAAGTCGAGAAGCAGTCTACTTACTTCTGCCAACGTAGAAGTACAGTTAAAACATGTTTCAAAATACAAGAAAGACAATTAAAAAAGTATTTATATTAATTTTGAAATATAGATTTAACAATGATGAAAAATGCAAAATTATAATCAAAAATAATAATAAAAATAATCCAAACAAACTCTAAAATCTAGCCTAGAATTTTTTTAAAAGAAAAAATTAGATGTATTACTTCCTCTTACTCCTAATAAGAGGAAGTATTGTAATCGTGTTTTATTTTGCTAAGTCCCTTGTTTGAATACTATTTGGTGTTCTATTAATATGTGCTATGAGTAAACTAAGGAAAAAAAGAATGAATCTACTTTGAACAGTATTAATAAATGTATCATTTGGAAGACGCATGAAGCCACAAGGCTATGTTGTGCCGACCTAGAACCAATAATTCAAAGTGATCATTTAGCTTTCAAAATATCTTTTATGCGGAAATTTATCCATTTGGGAAATGAACAAAGTGAACAAGAGATTGTGATCCTATCCGAAAGTCAAACCGCCATCAAAACACTGAGTTCGAAAATGGTATAGGGGTTATCTCGGCAAACTTGTTGACCTTGGCAGAAGTAATAAGTTACTCTTTTTAGTTTCCGGTGCTGTTTGGCTTAGACAACTGATTGACATAGCCGAAAATCTGGCAAGGAAAGGCACAACAAACTCCTTTATTAAGCAACAACTCTTCTAAAAGAAGAGCTTCTCAAAATGAGAAGGAAGTCAAGGACTCAGGCTAAGATTTTCCTGGGGCAGCTACTACAGCAAAAATGTTTGAAGCATCTCAGTTAACACAAAAATAAGCTTCAAATTCTAACAACTTTTCTTACGGGAATTGTAGAGTCAGATGGGATCTGAAGAAGCTGGGTCTACAATGTGATATAACACTATCCCATGGTGATACCTAAGTGGATTATCAAATTTGAACTGTCCACGATTTTTCGTTTTTGAGCTATGCTGTTCGCGCGCGCACACAAAGAGACCATTTTATAAAAACCACTTTTTCAAACTCAGGGAGCCCAGAATTTGTAGGGTTTGTGAGACGGAGGTGAAAATACCATTACATCTCATGACGGATTGTTGCCGCAACAGGATGTAGGTGGAAGAAATTAGGCCATGTCCTTTTAAGGTTATGGTCCGATCTATTCGGACTGTGGTAAGACTTAGGTGGGTAAAAACCGGCCCGCACTTTTGTTCCAGACATGGTGGTTGTTTTCGTTTTTGGACAGCTTTATGTGCTCATGGAGGCTTTGCATAGTGCAGGGTTTGAATAATAATAATTAAGCCCCCCCCTTCATTGAATAATAATAATAATAATAAAGCTTTGGTAATCAAAACAACTAAACTGTAGGCAAAATTTCGATTTTGTATTAAAACAAATTATGTTGATATGCGTTTTGGAATTATTCCACTTATTAGTTTATTTTTCTTTCATGCTTGGAAAAAGACAATATAATTGTCGTAACGTAGGCAAAATTGTAGTGTTAATTTTCAAAGACCGAACCTTACTATTCTCTTCTATGGACGGTCAAAAAAAC
Organism: Triatoma infestans; assembly: GCA_011037195.1. Lineage (NCBI taxonomy): Eukaryota > Metazoa > Arthropoda > Insecta > Hemiptera > Reduviidae > Triatoma > Triatoma infestans. The sequence goes on from JAAEAF010000895.1 coordinate 21,110, forward strand.
GGTCATAAAGTATCATTCCATTATTCTTGTTATCAGTTTCAGCTAACAGTCAATAACAAGTCAATATTCCTAAATTTCATAAAAAAATTTATAAATTTCATTTTTATTTTCAGAAAACTATTTGGTAGCAAGTCGACAAAAAGATGTCGAACCAACAGACCCCAGAATTGCAGAAACTTTAAAGAAACTTGGATATTCCTTAGATACGTTTGTGGCCAGGAAAAATGTTGTTTGTAAAGATCATCCAGACTTCAATTAGTGAAGAAATGAAATTAATATTGTCAATCATAAAAATGATTTATGAACAATAAAAACTTTAATTATATTTTTATATACCTGCATTATGTTTTTAAATAAAACTATATTACATAACTTAATGTTTTTCTTGTACTGCCTATTCTTGTATCTGTCTTATATGCTTTACTGTTTAGAGAAATACAACGTGTTTGATTTTTTTTTTTTTTAATAAATCGAACAATGTATTATTACTTTCTGTTACTCCCCAGTAAGAGGAAGTATTGCAAAAGTGCCAGATTTTCGAAACCCAATATGTTTTGGGACCCCCCTGAATACAAATAAAATATTGTCAACGAACATATGTATGTATGTATGCAATAACTGAATATCTCAAAAACGTAAAGCCGCAGAAAAAGCTCAAACGTATTATTCCATTTAGGCACTACCACCGTATCAGACACGAAGCTTTGAGCAAAATCCATTAAACCAGAAGTACGAATGTAATCAATAGTTTTCACAGTCTTTCGTGATTTTTCTCGAATAAAGCTCCAACGATCTTCTTTAAACTTTGCATACTATCTACACACATAAATGCCTGTCACCCTCTTTTGAAACATTTTCCCCGGGAAAATGATTTTTTGAGAGTATTGGGGGAACAGTGGCGTTATGCTTTCCTCTAAAATACTACTCTTGTATAAATATATGGTTTTTACCACGTATATAATGTTAATATACATTAGAATCATTGATAGGTGTCACACGTTGGTATACTGGTTAGCGCATTCGCCTTTCGTGCTAGAATTCAGGGTTCGATTCCCGTGAGGGCAAAGTCGGTGTTGACCCAGCATCGTGATGAAAAGTGGGAAGCTACAGTTAGTAGCGCCTTAGCTAGCGAAGGCCGGAACTAAACGGGGAGGTAACTGCAGCGTGTTTATCCCACGCGCCTCCTATTCAAATCGTTGTCTGGCAAGCCTTAGCCCTTCATGGGTTGTAGCACCTAAAAAAAAAAAGGAAGCATTGATAGTATTGCAAATTTGAAGAAAACCGGTTAACCGGAAATTTCCGATTTTACAAAGAAAAATAAACGAACTAATAAATAAGTGGAATAATTCCAAAACACATATCAACATAATTTGTTTTAAAAAAAATCGAAATTTTGCCTACAATTTAGTTGCTTTACTTACCATAGCTTTTATTATTATCATTATTATTATTCAATGAATGGGAGGCTTTATTATTATTATTCAAACCCTGCGCTATCCAAAGCCTCCATGACCACATATAGCTGCCCAAAAGGGAAAACAACTACCATGTCTGGAACAAAAGTGCGGGCCGGTTTTTACCCACTTAAGTCTTACCACACAGTCCGAATAGATCGGACCATAACCTTAAAAGGACATAGCCTAATTTCTTCCACCTACATCCTGATGCGGCAACAATCCGTCATGAGATGTATTGGTGTTTTCACCTCCGTCTCACAAACCCTACAAATTCTGGGCTCCCTGAGTTTGAAAAAGTGGTTTTTAGAAAATGGTCTCTGTGTGTGCGCGCGCGAACAGCATAGCTCAAAAACGAAAAATCGTGGACAGTTCAAATTTCGTATTCCACTTAGGTATCACCATGCTATACCACATTGTAGACCCAGCTTCTTCAGATCCCATCTGACTCTATAATTCCCATAAGAAAAGTTGTTAGAATTTGAAGCTTATTTTTGTGTAAACTGAGATGCTGCAAACATTTTTGCTGTAGTAGCTGCCCCAGGAAAATCTTAGCCTGAGTCCTTGACTTTCTTCTCATTTTGAGAAGCTCTTCTTTTAGAGACTAGTCGCTAATTCCATAGAAGAGTTGTGGCTCTATAAAGGAGTTTATTGTGCCTTTCCCTGCCAGATTGTCGGCTATGTCAATCAGTTTTCTAAGCCAAACAGCACCGGAAACTAAAAAAAGTAACTTATTACTTCTGCTAGGGTCAACAAGTTGGCCGAGATAACCCCTATACCATTTTCGAACTCCATAGATATACTGCTATCAGAGGCAGGTGAACTACCGTTGCCACATAGGAGGAAAATGTTATCGGACAGAGCAATAGTGAAATATGCAGCATCTAATGAGATATTAATCAAAAAAAATTAATAATTTAAACGTGTCCGTACTGTAACATCAAGGTACTGGCAAAAGAAGAAGACACCTCTTATAACTTCAAGTTTTTTTAGGGATAATGCCCCATTCGTCGGTATCCTACAAAACTATCCTCAATTGCCATCATTTTCTGTTGACTATCAGGTTCTAAATCGATCGCTGCAAATTTATTTCTTAGGCCAGCCGGCAGATTTTGTAGTGTTCCGATAAGTATGTACTTAAGTATGTTTCTCAAAAGTGGCCTAAGTCGCAGTTATTATACACTGATGGTTCAAAGGCGCAAAATGGAATAGGATGTGTCGTTTATGTTCAATAAGAGGGATCACGTTATAAAGTTTAGACTGCCTGATATCTACACATTATTCTCTGCTGAGATGTACGCTATAGCCAAATTTGGTAATCTCTCTTTCTGAAAATGATTTCCATTCCAATAATTTTGCAAAGATCGAAACCTATATCTGGCCAAATAAGGCGGGTGGGAATGTAAGTATAACATCCCAACAAAATGTGCAATCATTTTTGTCATAATCAAACACCACAATTGTATTTTTCACTAATTCCTTATCTGTTGGTTTCTCCATAAACACTGCATTTAGTTAATTTATTGGAAATAACGTGGTTGATAAAATACACTATTTTGTTCTCAAGAAGCAATTCGTAATTCCATGGTATCTTCTCCCATTTTTTTTCATTTTTTTTTTTTTAATTTTTAGTTTATTTTGCACTGCATCAGATTGAGAAAAGTTCTTTCTCCATACAATGTCGCCGGGTTGGAAATCCTGGAGTCTCCTTCGGAGATTATAATACTTCCTTGCCCGTTCGTACGCTTTTGCAAGTCGTTCCTCTACTTCCTGTTGTATCTTCCCCATACTCTTCAGGTTGCTGGCATGAATCTCTCTGCCTTCTATCTCCGGTACTGGTCTGCTATCTCTAAACTGCCATATGTATCACCTGATCTTGCTAATTCCCTTCCAAAGTTAAGGAAAGCCGGAGTATATCCGGTCACCTCATGTTTCGCTGTCTTAAGGGCAAAGGCGAGGTGAGGCAGTAGTTTGTCCCATTGCCGGTGGTTGTCCTTCACGTAGGCGGACAGCATACTCTTTATAACTCGATTTGGTCTTTCTGCGGGATTTGCCTGCGGGTGATAATGAGGAGTATACCACAATTTAATGCCATATTCCTCTGTCTTTTTCTTGAATTCCGCACTACGAAATTGCGGACCATTATCGCAGAATAAGAGTTGCGGTGCGCCGAACATTAGGATAACTTCTTCCACGAGGAATCTGGTCACAACTCCAGAAGTGGCTGTCCTCATGGCTTTGATGACTGTATACTTTGTAAAGTAATCTGTGAAGGTTACAATAAATCTATTTCTTGAAGTTGACATCGGCAAAGGTCCCATGATATCAACCGATACCATCTGCCAAGGTCGGGTGGCCTTCTTCTGGCTTCCCACTAAACCTGCCTTACATTGTTGCAAAGGCTTGGCGCAAGGCATGTCGGACAACGCTGCACATACTTCGCTACTCTGATGCCATGCCAGGCCAGTAGTATCGATCTCTTAGTCTGGCTAAGGTTTTATACGTACGTACCTAGATGTCCTGACAGCGGTTTATCGTGGTACTCTTCTAAGAGTACTCTCCTTTGACTTTTTGGCACCACAAGTTTCCATTGGGATGCACCGTCGATGTCAACTCTTTTGTCTGGAACTATTTTCCACAGCTGCTTTCTTCTCGATACCAGTTCGGAAACTTCTCTGACTCTCTGTCAAGTCGATCTAACATTTTCTCATATCATGGATCGAGATCTTCATACGATATTTCCACTGCCGACAGATTTTCTTCATGGATCCTTGAGAGCACATCGGCGGCCGCATTCTGCTTTCCGGGCCTATGAATAATTTCAAAATCGTGCTGCTGTAACTGTAATGCCCACCGTGCCAATCTTCCTTGGGGATCTTTCAAATTGTTGAGCCACTTGAGGGCTTGATGGTCTGTGATGACTGTGAACCGTGACTCTTCTAGGTATGGGCGGAATTTCTGCACTGCCCAAAAGACTCCCAAACATTCCTGCTCTATAGTGGAATATTTGCGTTCGCCAGCGGTCAAGGCGCGTCTTGCATAAGCCACCGGTCTCTTACCTTCGTCATGCTTCTGGAAGAGTATAACTCCCAAGCCAGTTCTTGATGCATCCGTTTGGACGAAAAATGGCTTGTCAAAATCAGGGCATGTCAGGATAGGGGCTTCAATCAGCATTTCCTTCACGGCGGTCATCGCCCGATCATGCTCTTCTGTCCATTGCCACCGCTGTCCATTCTTAGTTAGAGCTGTCAGAGGGGAAATTAAAGTTGAAAAGTGAGGGATAAAGCGTCGATAACAAGAAGCTAAGCCAACAAATTGCCTCACTGCTTCACTATGCACGGAGTAGGGTACGTCATTATTGCTTCCACCTTTTCCAGATCCACCTGAGGTCCTTTGCGGTTTACCACATAGCCTAAATACTTCAGTTCGGGACGGCAAAACTTGGATTTTTCCCAATTTAAGGTCAGATTGGCTTCTTTCAACCTTTTCATCACCTTGTCTAGAACTCGCATATGTGTTTTAAAGTCCTGGGAGACCACAATAATGTCGTCTAGATAGACGAAGACATATGGCTCCAAGTCTCCACGTATCGCTTCGTCAATAAGCCGTTGTCATGTTGCTGGCCCGTTGTGTAAGCCGAACGGCATTCTTCGAAATTGGAATAGACCTCTACTCGGCACCGTAAACGCTGTCATGTCCTTAGAATCCGGTGCCACAGCAATTTGCATGTATGCGCTTTTAATATCAATGGTTGATAAAAATCTTGCGTCGCGTAGTCTATCAAGGATAGTTGTCACATATGGCAGGGGATAGGCGTCCCTCTTCGTTACTTTCTTTAAGCCTCCGGTAGTCAACACAAAATCGTACTGAGCCATCCGGCTTCTTTAGTAACACTACCGGAGACGACTATTTGGTGTCCAAATCTCTAATCTGGTTAGAACCCGTTCTAATTCATCAATGGTCGAGTAATTGGACTGGGCCACAAAAGGCGAGTGGTCTCGCTTAAGGTTCATCTCTATTATTCTTAGTTGTTGGGCTTCTGAAAGTGGTTCGTTCAACCTATTAAACAAACACTTCATCTTTGCTAAATACACGTTAGGCGGTTCGTCTGACCCTTGTGTCCTCCTTCTAATCTCCTGCAATAACCTGTCGTCATAATCTGGATCTTGAAATGCCTCCTTTAGCTGTTGCACCAATTCGTCCCATGATGCTGTGCGATTTCGGTTTGCTCGAAACCATATCTTGGCAGTGCCTGAAAGTAAATCTGAAGCCCCTCTGAATAAATCAGCATTATTAGTTAGACCTCTAGCTGTCATCCGTTCTTCGACTTCCTCCAGAAAATTTTATAGAGTATATCCTGTACCATCTCCTGAAAAGATTAAGCCCCATTTATACAGTTTCGGGTCCCTTGAAAACCTATCTGATGGTCTGTGCCGGGGAATAGCTCCTGACGTTGATGGACGCTCAAAATAAAGCGTGGACGCTGGTGGGGGATCGCGCTTTCTATTACCTCTACCAGCGAGTTCCTCTTCTACTTCCTCATCATTTCCATCTTCCATGGGTAAGGCAAATAAATCAGCCCCACTCCTGCCCGCTAGACCCATGTCCACTGACAATGGAGGAGCACCTTTGGTTTGTACACCACCTGACTCGCGGAGTTCATTCCAAAGTCCATGGACTCTGTCTATTAACGCATCGATTCTTTGCTTCAATTCCCCTTCGCGAAGCACTCGGTTCAGCCTCTGGTACAAATGCCAAGTTCGGCTATCCAAGCGTGTGAACTCGCTTAAGTCCGTCGAGTCGTCAACATCATCGATTGCCTGCCTCAAGAAATTATATTTTTTCCCACTAATGGCTAGTTCTGAAGATGCGTCTAAATGAGCTACCACGTCTGGGTCGGGATGAACATTCTTAGCTAACGCCGTGTGTAATCGCTTACGGAGTTCGGGGCAAGTACCTTCGTGTTTTAAGTTTCTGATTTGTAGTTCATACTGGATTTCTTCCTTAACTAATTTATATACGTCCATTTTAATCAGTAAACACAAGTTGAGTATACTTGAAGAGACTGACATAAACTATTAAAGACGTGAGTACCCCTGTTCAATGAATAATATATAACTGCATCAATCTTGCATAAATCTATACATAGAAGGACTATAGCAATGTACTTACTTCCGGTCTAAATGAATACATCAGAGTGTGTAATTAAGAATGTTAATTTCAAGCCTCCACGTTCGGGCGCCAAACTGTTACACCCCAAAGTCCTTTGGGGCGGATAACAGTTGCCTTGGCCAGCTCAGGGAGAAGTGGGGGCAAGCTAGAATGGAAAATAGAGGGGGGGGGGAAAAAGTAGGAAAGTACCAGGTAGAGGAAGATAATTTTGAATAACAATGGCACTGGGTGGAGAAAGACAAAAATAAAAGCAATAGTGCTTCAGTAACTCTGAATTAAAAGGAAAATAGCAAAATTAAAAGAAAAGGGCGAAATATTTAGAAATAAAAAAAACAAAATTAATAAAATAATTACGTGACTGATGAGCGTCGATTTTGTAAAGTTAACGGCCGCATGCCGACATCCTAACCATTACACTATTTGTGTGTTGCGGTTGTAGCATCCCTCTAGCAACTATACCAGCTGTGCCTCTCTTCCACATGGAGCACTGGTAGCCACTTACTCAACTAGGTTATAATGGTTCCCTTATACTCGAACTCAATTATTGATAGGGAAATAGTATCCACTTAAAACCAAAATTAATAGAATACAATATTTATTTACAAAAAAAAAAACAAAAAAACACAAAAAAAAGGACATCCAATCTGGGAAATACAAAAACAAACTACCAATGACCCACCTTTTTGGGATTTTAGAGTCCTGGCCGCTTCTCAGTTTAATCCGGTTAACCGTCAAAAATCAATATTCTTCTGAGGTTGCCAATTTTTTCTTTTATGTGAGTGACTCTGAACACTTATCACTTTTCGTCTCTCTTATCTGACCTTGACTCTCTTTTTGCCAGCTGATGTCCCCCTCTTCGATCATGCCCTCCTCCACTCTTCACTCCATCCATGCTCCGTCCGTCTGCTGCTGCTTCCTGCTGTCTAAACCTAGAACTATTTAACTACAATAAATCTACCTTAATTTCTACTTCCTACTTCTCTAGCTTATTCTAACTTAAACCTAAACTTACCCTAACTTACTAGCTACATCACTAACCTATCACCTACTAACTAAGCCTTACAAATATCCTAAACAAGAAAGGCAGAGCAGGCGTAGCTGCCGGAGAGAGCACTCATACTTTAAACGCCCTTTTTTTTCCCTTTCTTTTTTTTTCGTAGCAATTTAAATTACTTAATCATTACTTCCATTATAAAAAATCATGTATACAAAATTTTAAATATATGTATATTATTCAAGTAATACATTAGGAAATTGTAACTGTTTCTCAAAATATTTCTTTAAAAATTTCATTTCTGTCTTTTATTAATTGATTTTTGTATCGCCTTTCTTTGAGTTTCTCCTTTCCCACTTCTAATCTGTCCTTTTGAATTTTACAATTACTGCTTCTTTCCTGTCCTTTAGCAATAATTCAAGACTTGAATTTCTCGATTGGATTCTGCTCTTCTTGTTAGAGACAGTATGCAGCTCTTGTTTCCCGACATGATTTCTTGTCGTTTTAAATAACTCTATTAAGGTACGTAAAGTATTATCACCCCTGCTCTTTCCTGGCGTAGAAGCGAAATTCGCCTTCGCTGAAAATTTCCTCACATATATGGAAAGAAAAATGTTTCATTTAAATGAGTTTTAATATGTATAACGTAAACTTTTGTTATGTAGCTTTAGTTATAAAACAACATGCGTAAAACTTATTGTTTTGTAACGTGAATATTGTTTTGATTTCCTGTTTTTATGAGCTAATAACTGTATATCTAACCTTCCGTTATTTGTTCCTGAACTATCACGGTTTCAATACTGATCACAAAGCTTTCTAACCTATGTTAAGTTTCCAACTGGCCGTGGGAGAGCATGCGCAATAAAACCCTTTTGCAAACCGTCCGGAACACGAACCACAAAATTCGCTGCTACCACCAAGATCTGCACCAGCGACTACTCCAGGCGGGCTCTCGCCCAGACCTTTCTGCGCTTATCGCCGCGACCCTCTTACTCGTCAAAACATAATAGTAGTATGAAACAAGCTATATAATTAACAACATCGCAGTTTAAAAAACTACAACATTAATTAACACACAGCTTATTAACTACGTTTGTCATTGACGGCAGAGTATAGGCACGACACTAGGCATCCATTTTCAGGGCTAGTTGCTTCAAACTCGCTGTCTGAACAAACTTATATAGACTATTTTCTTTATCCTACTTATGATTCCTAGATGGCTAAAAATACTGTTGAGGGTTTGTGTGACTTGTTTTGTTGTGATGTAAATGTACCTTCACCCAAAATGTTTCGGTCATACTATCTACATCACACGTCTATATTCAGTTGCGTTAATTTTCTTTTCTTATTTTGTAAACAATTTCAATAAAAATAAAAGAAGATAATACTGGTACAATAATTAATGGAATTATACAGTATTTAAAAATAACAGTTTGAATTAATTTGCAGAACCCACGCGAAAGTACTGTAGAGCTCTGCGCTTGTAGAGCCAGCACTGTATTGTCTTCTGCAGTGTTTCTCAGCTTTTCTTGCCCCACGGACCGGTAAAATTTGTGATTCGATTCGCGGACCTGCTTTTTTTTTTTTGTTTTAACAAATAAACTTTACTAGATATATTAACGATCTACTTCATAAATTAATTGTAACATTTTTATTATCGTTTACTTACAAAAAAATTTAAATGTAAATATAAGTAATTAATGTAATTATTATATACAAGTAAATAAATGTTTAAGAGAAATCCTAGAAAAACATAAAAAATAATCACAAAATCATTTCATATAGAAACAAAACCAAAAATATCTGATTGTACAAAATTTATATTGTAAAATCTGATTGTAATATTTGATTGCTACAAAATTAAAAATATCTGCAATTTTTGATTATTTGGCATAATATAATGTTAATGAGAAGATTGCTGCTGCTCTTCTTAAATGAACTTTTCTATTATGGGTTTTAAATTAGTTAAGCTAAGTAGGGAGCGGTGAAACTATCGAAAGCCGATTTCTAAAATTATTTTTTATTACCTTCATAGATGAAACTCCCGCTTCACATAAATAATATATTGTTGCAAAGGGGACTAACATTTTCATTGCTTTCTCGTATAGAGATGGATTGTAGTATTCCTTCCAGCTTTAAAAAAAAAAAAAGATGGCGACGTAACAAGTGACAAATGTGTGTACACTCCAGTGTTACCAACCTTCAAAGACAAAATTATGGACTCTAGATCCTGAAATTATGGCATTAACGTAAAAAATATCATACAAAATTTTATTATTATTATTATTATTATTTTAATAAGAATTTTTTTTTTAACGCGGACAGGTAAAAATCTCTGAGGACCGATGACATTTTTCCACATACCGGCACCATCGGACCAGCGGTTGAGAATCAGTGGTCTACTGTATAAGTCTTTTGTAAAAGTCTATAGAATAATATCACGAGCAATGGGTAAGATAAATTGATTAAGATTATATCCGAACCATTTTTTACAGGGGGGTGTTTTTAATATTCACATATAGCGGTTTTGAAGCAACTACACAGTGATTGATTGTCCCTTCTTATAAGACGTGATTCAAGGTAACTATTTCAATGATTGTTCTCCTCCCATATTAATTAAATATAGTAATCATATGATTAATTAGGCTGCAGATATTAGGAAGTCCTCAAAATTGGCGCTATTTTTTGGGGGGGGGGGATAGGTGAATAAGGTATTCTCGTTCAGAATCTCACAATTTATCTATTTTTCGAGATAAATCGCCTATAAACTTTTCCCATCTCTCTATTAGATTTTATACTATGTTGGCAGTAAACAAATATTTTTTATGAAACGTTAGCCAGGTCGCAAATTTGTTATCACTTCTTCATTGTTGTGATATTTGACGATATCCTAAGATTCGTTAAATAATAAAAGAAAGCTGATAGTGTATGATCTGGACTAAGAGGCGCATAAGACAGCAACTCTCAGTATATATTTTTAAGACTTTCTTTGCATTGCTTGAGTAATATATTTTGTGAGCAAAATTTGTCCTGGAGTAAACTATATAGAACTATGCAAACCACATCGCTTCTTTAGGATCAGAGACCTCTTTCTACTATAGTAAGTTCTTTGTCTTCTACAATAGAAGTAACAATGAGAGATTCAAATCAAATGATTCGTCGTTTGGCACGTTGAATATCAGACTCACTTGTTCTTTTGATTGTTCATTATACTTTGTAGAAGTTCGCAAGATTCATACATCTAAACCAGTGGCGGCTCCTGATTTGGATATGTGGGGGTTCAACATTTTTTTTTTAAATTATCTGTTTTTGTAATTAGTATTAGTGATTAAGTTGGGACGCGGGGGACCGGCATTTTTAATCCTAATTCTATCTTCGCAGGTTAAATTATCCGAATTTTTAATTAAATATTCAACACTAGTAATTGCTACAGATTGTGACATGATAAATTGAAAACAGAAGGAATGAAAAAATGTTTAAAACTTTATCTAATGTAAAAATAATATTTAGAAATATAATAATATAAATATAGAAAAACATATAAAATATAATTACTTAAAAAATAAACCAATTCGAATCCAAAAGCTTGATAAAAATATAAAAATTCACACTTTGGCAGAGGCCACATCGCACAAAAAAATAACGAACGGCCGGTACAGTGCAATATCGAATGTGCAACTAACTTCGAATAAGATCGGGTAAGTTCGTTCAACTACAGCTAGCTAGTATTCAACGTTCATCGCGCAAGAATCCCCCACTCTTATTTTAAAAAGTTAATAGGAAATACACGTTTCTTCACCAACACAAAGAAATGTTTTTATATATACATATATATACATTAAATTCTCCAGCGCGTTACCGAATTGTGAACCCCCTGCTTCCTACACTTTATACATCTCCTGATATATGCACGCATTATACCTACAATCGTACAAAAATGCACAATACATTAAACAACACATTAGAGTGAGCTCCTATACTGATATACGTTCCTATTCGTTTATGTTCGATTCTCCTCGAATTTGACAAACAAATTATTTTTTTCACATTCATTCATTTATTATTTTTGATTGAAACTATATCAGGATTCAATTTTTATAAGCTATATTCATTCAATTTTTGCTGTGACTAATGTTTGAAAGTAATATAAATAAAAATGAAAATATTTTTTGAAATTGAAATACGAAATAAAAATAAGAGAAAGTAATAAAACATATGATAATTTGTTACTTTTAATTTTTTATTTTTTTTTTCCAAATAGCTGGGGGGTTCAGTCGCGCAATCGCGAATACCAGTAGCCGCCACTGATCTAAACATATGTCGCTTAAGAACCCGAATGTAAATTTCAGATGGTTTTATTTCACTCAGTAACACTGTTCATCCAAATGCTAATTTCCATATAACTTGCCATCATTGAATAACGTTATTTATACTGAAACAATGGTTAAGAAACTGTTTTAATCTGTTAACAGGAACACCTGAATTTTCTTAATTCTTATAATAGATATAATAAATTGATTTACAGTTCTTTGGCTGTTTACTTATTAAATGACGCTAATTATTTTAATGAAAAATAAGAATAGTTACGATGATTGATGGAGATAGGATAAGGATATAATAGTGGGAGAAAAGATATAAATGCCATTACTCAAAGAACAATCTAGTAAAATTTAAGAAAGCCAACATGAACATGTAAGTAATAAGTTTGTTTATTTATTTTCAATCCTCATTATTTTCTGTTTTTTTAATAAAATTTAATTCAATCCATTTTTAAATGGTATGTCCTTAGCCTTTATAGATTTTTCTAATAGATATAAATGCAAAAATTTGGTTATTATTATGGTAAGTATGGAATGTCTGTTTTGTTATTGCTTTTCACGCAAAAATTTCCCAGAGGAATTTTGTAATTTTCTTTAAAGTAGCAAAGCGCGTAGTTTATAGCATCCGTTGACTTCTTGCCTTTTCACCCTCATTTGAGATATTCAAAAGTCTGGCCAGGCTGGCTATGTATATAAGTGAGATTGCTTTTTATTGCTTTTATTGATGACAATAACATAATGTATAATGTAGATTTGATGTTGTATTACTCAACTAGGCACCACTTTGTTTTGAAATGCTAAAAATGAATTGCTCTAATCCTTTGTAAATAAATTTTTATTTTTAAGAAATTTTACACAATAAAGCACTTGTTTATTATTTTTATTTATTTATTTATTTTGCTTTTGGAAAGTTTCCGTACAAGGAGTTAGCTTTCAAATACTAATACAAACAATCAACAAGTAAAAATTCCATAAAAAGGAAAAAAAAAATCTCGTGTGAAACACTCACACAACTTTCTCTTACTCCAGTTCTCAAAATGATAATTGACAAATTTTATAGTTTTTGTACCAAATTTAATGAAATTCGTCGGAAACTGAAAAAACTGTTCAGTAAAAGCGCACTTCCGGTTGACTAATTTTCTTGAAACTCGGAATTTCAGCAATCTATTTATTTCTAACTAATTATATTTGGATGAAAGAATTGTATAATGAACTAGGATAGAACTTTGATGAAAATCTAACCCCACCCCTCCCCTAAAAGTGCTCTTAAAAGAAATTTCCCAGAGAAATGTTTTAGATAAAAGTTGTAGATCTTTGCATGTTTAGTTTATATACAGAGTTTCAAGAAAATCGTCAGAGCCATTTTAGAGAAAATTGCGAAAAAGTGAATAAATCATTCAGTAAAGTGGTAAAGTAAACGCACTTCCGGTTATCCGATTTTTTTCAAACTCGGAACTTCAACAACATATTTAATTCTAATTAACATTATTTAGATGGCAGAATTGTCTAATAAACTGAATTAGTACTTTAGATGGACACCTAACCCCACCCCTCCCCCAAAAGTGCCCTTCAATGCATTTTCCCGGAGAAATGTTTCTAATAAAAGTTGTAGCTCTTTGTATGTGTGGTTGATGTTTAAAAGTTTAAAGAAAATCGTCGGAGCCATTTTTGAGAAAATCGCAAAAAAGTAAAAATCCAACTAGTAAAGTGGTACTTCCGGTTGAGGGGAATTTTTACAGATAACGTACAGTCCGATCCCATGGTGACCTTTAAACGGAATATCAAATTTCAACTTTCTACGATTTTTCGTTTTTGAGCTATGCTGTTCACATTCATACATACACACACACACGGTCACACACACACACACACAGAACATTTGCTAAAAACCACTTTTGTGGACTCAGGGGACCTCAAAACGGATATTTCCGGTGAAAACTCAATATCGAAAATTTGACACGATTACAATACTTCCTCTTACTAGGAGTAAGAGAAAGTAAAAAACAACAAAGTAATGATGTGTTCAATGAGATGTCAAAATAGTTATAAATTGAATATACATAAAGTAATAAGTACAAACAACCAAATACTGTACAGACTTTATCAAAGAGTTCAAGGAAAGTAAAACAAATCAAATACTAAAAAATTACACTATGTTGAATACAAAAAAATAGAGTCGCCATTTCTAATCAATAATAAAAACAGTTTATATTAAATGCAGACATAATATAATAATAAAATTTGTTACATTTTCCTAAATTATTTATAATCAATAGTTTTTTCAATATATCAACGTTACATAGGTTTGTTTTCCAAATATCCATAATAATTTATCTATTTAGGCATAATGTGCGTCCATAGAGATCATTTTCACCCACCAATCTCAACGTCCTTTTGATCCATTCCTTCCCATTTGAATATGATACGTGCCTAAATAAAGCAGTTTATAATGTAATTTTTAATTCAATAAATATGTTGTTTTTTTTTCAAATTTTTATTTTCTCTTACTCCTAATAAGAGTAAGTTTTTTCGAAATTGAGTTTTCACTAGAAATACATGGTGTGTATGTATGTATGTATGTATGTAGAAAATAAAACCGAGCTCAGGAGAGGATTGAGAAGTAACGCCTCCTCAAATTCCTCCTTGGCTAGTGTTGAGAATAAGGATTTGGAAAACATGGACTTGGAGGAACTAAAAAAAATTGTATCTGATCTTCGGAAAAAGGGGAAGGGAAAATAATGAAGAGAAATTAAAATTATAATACCAGTTTAGATGATTCTGCAGTGGAATTGTCGTGGTTTTTTATAGAAATTTGGAAGATTTGAGGCTTTTGGTACATAGATATAACCCCAAAATAATTTTTCTGCAGGAAACCAATTTTAGGGATAGAGATATTCCAAAATTAACGGGTTACCGGGTATATCGCAAAGATTTCTTCAAGGGTAACCGAGCCGGTGGTGGCGTGGCTATTTTTGTGAAAAACCGATATCTATTGTGAAAATGTCATCAGCGTTGCTGGGGACATCCAAATCATATATTTAACAATCTACATCTCAATGAAGATTACTATTTGTAATGTCTACTTACCTCCTGTGACTAACATAACTAAAGGGGATCTGACAAGGCATATACGGTCGTTACCATCGCCTTACATAATAATGGGTGGGTGATTTTAACGCCCACCATACTTTATGGGGATCTACACATGTAAGTCAGCGAGGAAGCGTAGTTGAAGATATTCTCACCACAGAAAACATTGCCTTAATAAATAAGCAAGGGGCTACTCATTTCAGTAGCAGCAATGGTACGTTCACAGCTATAGATCTAGCTCTATCTTCCCCATCGCTCATACCAATTCTCGATTGGATTGTTCACGAGGATCTGTGTGGAAGTGATCATTTTCCAATTATGATCAATTGTGATCGCCAACATGAGGATCTATTTGTGGCCCCAAAGTGGTCGATAAAGCGGGCTCAGTGGGATAAATAGCATTATTGGCCAATTTCAATGACCAAGAGTTTCCAAGCATTGATGAACATGCTGACTATATCACGCGAGTATGCTGCAGCAGTGGCTTCTATTCCAAAAACGAGTGGATTTATACGGAAAAATCCCGCACCCTGGTAGAATAATGAGTGCAAAATCGCTATTAGAGAAAGGAGAAAAGCTCTAAGACACTTCTATAACCAGCCCTCTGAAGAGAATCTCGCTCATTATAAAATATCAAGATCTAAGGCGAGGAGGGTAATAAAGGAGAATAGAAGAGAGTCTTCGAGACAATTTACTTCAACTATTACACAGTCAACGCCTTCGACAGAAATATGGAAAAGAATTAAGTCAATTATTGGCGTAAGATCTGATACCCACATACCTGGGTTGAGTATTAACGGCAGCGTCAAAACAGACGATTTAGATAAGGCAGAATTTCTTGCGGAAACTTTTGTCAAGGTTTCCCAAACGAGCAGATATTCGCAGGAATTTCAGTCCACTAAACAAGAAGAGGAGAACAATGTTATCAACTTTTCCGATAATGATAACTGTTATACTTATAATATACCTTTTAAAATTTGGGAACTTGAGACGTCTTTATCTAAGTCCAATGATGCATCTCCAGGGGCTGATTTTTTTTTTTTTTTTTTTTTTTTGAGGGTTCTGTACCGCGACCATTTTATCTATTGTCCCCCTTCTGGTGCAAAAGATAAAGCTAGCCTCATCTATAGCACCCTCTCCAGGTTTAGCTCCCTGAGGAATCCCAGGATCCTGGAAGGTTCTAAGGTGGGTATTTCTTCCTCCCCTATCTGGTAACAACCCAGACTACTGAATCTTCTTTGAATGACGGCATCTTCTTTGGATGTATCGGAGTTTCCTCCATTTCACAGAATCTGCATGCGCCATCATCTTCTAGGCCAAGCTTCCTCAGGTGCCCCCTGAGTCTGCAATGCCCCGTAAGGAATCCCATAAGAATTCGGATCCTATTCTTACTCAGACTGATGAAGGCTTTCGACCTTTTCTGGTTATAGCCACCCAGACAGACCTTGGCCTGCCTCAGTCCCGGGATGGTGTTCCAGAGACGAGCTCTTACAGCCACCTCCTCCTTCTTGATTTCTTCTAGAAATACTTGGTCACTGACTGCTACAAAAGGGCTCTGGCCCAATAAGAGGAGATACAGCGCCTTCTTTTGCCAAGGTGTTGGCTACCTCATTACCCTCCACGCCGACATCCCGGCACCCAATGTAGGGTAACCTTATTACTTCTGCCTAGGTCATTAAGCTTGCCTAGGCATTCCCATTCCATTTTAGAACTGATTACATAAGAGCTCAGTGCTTTAATGGCCGCCTGACTGTCGGATAGGATAACTATCTCCTGATTCCGATATCCTCGATCAAGGTTCAACTGAACGCACCTTCCAATAGCGTAAATTTCCGCCTAGAAGATGCTAGGAAACCTACCCATGGGTTCTGAGTGTTTGGTTCTAGGCCCAAACACTCCTGCCCCGGTTCCTACGAGGGTCTTAGACCCATCTGTATACCACTTGGTGGCATGCTTGCTAATACTATCCTGGGCGGATCCTTCGCTCCACTCCCTTTTCATACTTAGCTTCGTAGAAAAATTCCTAACGAAGCTATATTTCTTCGTCATTCTATCTCTAGGAAAGTCCCAAGGGAGGGACCCAACAGAAGGAAGCATTCGCTTCCTCGAGCTTAGCCCTCGTCCCCCCATGTCCTCCCTAGAAATTCTGAGGAGGGCTCCCTTCGCCACCCTTTCCACCACTAAGTGGAGCGGTGTGAGATTGAGAATAACCTCAATCCCGGCTGTGGGACACGTCCTCATTAGGGGCTGATAATATCATTACAAATTTCTAAAATATTTAACAAAACAAAATAAAATGTACCTACTAAAGTTTTATAATAAAATTTGGTGTCATAATCTATTTCCGAAAGCATGGAATTTGGCTATAACGATACCTATTCCAAAAGAAGGAAAGATAAGTCAAACCCAGAATCGTATCGTCCAATTAGTCTGACAAGTTGCCTATGCAAGACTCTTGAGAGAATGGTCTGGAAAAGATTAACGTGGTATTTAGAGTTGCGCCATCTTTTGAGTAAATATCAAGCAGGATTCAGGAGTAATCATAGTACACTGGATCCTCTTGTAAAACTTGAAAGTGCCATCCAGAATGCTTTCTTAAAAAAGCAACACCTTATAGCAGTTTTCTTTGATATCGAAAAAGCATTCGATATGGTGTGGAAGTAGAGTATTCTTAAACAGCTGCGTCAATGGAACTTAAGAGGACCTTCCAATTTTTATCCAAAACTTTTTAAAATTGCGATTGTTTAGAGTGCGACTAAGAGGAGCTCTTTCTTCTTCTTTCATCCAAGAAAATGGAGTCCCTCAAGGAAGTATTCTCAGCCCGATTCTATTTCTTATAGCTTTTAACAGTGACATGAGTCATTGGAGTCATCTGTGAAGGGAATGCTCTGTGCAGATGATCTGGTGATATTTAGCAGTTCTCCCAGTTTCAATGTAGTAGAAGAAAGTTTGCAGCTCGTCATCCAAAATCTCGAAGAATGGTCTCCGTTTCTCTTCAACAAAAAGTAATTGCATGCATTTTCATCGATTTCGAAGGGTACAACCAACTATTGATCTAAGTTTGGAAGGGAGAACCATACCTTGCGTAAATAAAATCAGATACTTAGGAGTAATTCTAGACTCAAAATTATGTTGGCGTCCTCATTTAGAGGATTTAAAGCAAAGATGCATTAGGAAACTGAATGCGCTTAAATTTGTAAAAGGGACTACATGGGGAGCGGACCGACATAGACTATTGAACTTTTATAAAGCTTATGTCCGATCTAAAATCGATTATGGCAGTATAATTTATGGTTCGGTCAGAGATTCTGTACTGAAGATTTTAAACCCAGTACATAATGAAGGAATCCGCGTAGCTCTTGGAGCGTTGAGAACAAGCCCAGTAGAAAGTTTGTATGCGGAAAGCGGGGAACACCCGTTACAAACTAGAAAAAATGTTTTAATTTGTAATATGCGGCAAAGTTGCTACCATTCAAAAATCATATGATTTATGAAAATGTCTATTCACCCGAGTTCGCGGATTCGTGCAGTACCTGTGCTAACAGCAAGCCGTTAGGTATACATTTTGCTAACTTTTGAATCCAAAACAATATCGTCATGCCTTCTGCAGATAGCTCCGAAACCCAGAAGGTAGAACCTTGGATACTTAACAAGCCTACAGTAGATTTTACCGTCATAAATATATAAAAAGAAATACGCCTGATTATGTGTATAGAAATAAGTTTCTGGAAAGGATAGACACTAATTATAGAAATTACAAACAAATTTTCACTGATGGTTCTAAAACAATGTCTACTGTGGGATGTGCCTGGGTGAAGATGGAAGAGTTTATAGCTGTTCATTGAATAATATTTCCAGTGTCTTCACGGCGGAATTATTCGCAACTTGCAAAGCTCTTGAACATGTAATGAATTATACCGGGAGAAGCTTTATAATCTGCACAGACTCCAAAAGTAACTTAGATGCGATATGTAAGTTAGATAGTGATAATATATTGATCAAGGCAATACATAACTATCTGCATCTTTGTGCACAAAATTATAAAAGAGTTACCTTCTCTGGACTCCCGGACATACGGGGATCAAATAGAATGAAGCAGCAGACAAGGCCGCTAAAAAAACAGCATTAATAGACACCCAATATGAATATGTATTGCCGGACGATTGGAAGAATGCGTTGCGTAATAAGGTGTTATCACAGTGGAAGCAGGTCTGGGAAGCACTCCCAGTAACAAATAAATTAAGAACTGTTAAGGCAATACCAGTGAAATGGATAACTTCGTGCAGAGACTCCCGCCGCGAAGAAGTCGTATTGGCAAGACTGAGAATTGGCCACACAATGCTAACTCACGATTATATTTTTAGAGGGGAACGACCTCCTAACTGTGAGACTTGCAAATTAACAGTCCAACACATTTTCATGGAATGTTCGAAATATGCATCCGCTAAAGATAAGCTGAATATTAGTAATACTATGAAAGGATTATTGGAGGATAACGAAGAAAGTGTAGGAAGAACATTCCAATTTCTAAAAAATATAAATATATTCCACTTAATATGACACTGTAGTAGATTCGAATGTAATTTCTTATGTAAATAGTTAATGATAGATTTAATAGGGTCTGGGAATAGCCAAAAGTATGACGAGGGCTTCTCTGAGAGAATGGACTCGGAGAGAACATAATCGTCACTGGAGGCTAAGTACTGGAGCAAAACATGGCGAAATGGTTATGCCAGAGCTGTGTAGAAGAAGAACCAGAGAGACCCTGGGTTTAAGCAGGTATCAGATTTCTCTGATAACGGGCCTGTTTACTGGGCATGGCAGGTTCAAAAAACATCTGCACAAGGTAGGGTTGGTGGATGTAGAGCCCTTGTGCAGATTGTGTCAGGAGGAGGAGGAGACGGCCTCTCACCTGTTGTTTGATTGCGTTGCAATCGGCAGACTGAGGTACGAGATCTTCGGCACGTTGAAACCGGAGGAAATCGTACCCCAGGAAGGACTGGTGGGGAAGGTTTTGGACCTCATGAAGAGGGGGGGCTTCTACTACTAGGTATTGAGGGGTTGGCACAATAAGCCTCAACGGGTAGGCTGCAGTGCCTGGGTCTGAGTCCCCCCCTGCATCAATCTAATCTAATCTAATAGGGTTCGTTCGGATTAGAGTTTGAGTAGTATTTACGGATTACGTTTAAACAAAGGTAGTAAGAATGTGGGTATATGTGTGTGTGAATGAAGTGGGGGGGCCGTCAATCCCGGGGCAGGGGTGGCAAACTTCTAGTCTTCCGGGTACGTCTTGCCCGCTTATCTTAGGGAGCCACTCTTCTTTGTAGGGGTGGGTCTGTGTCGGGATTCACACATGTGTGAATGAATTGTCGTATGAATGCGAAGTTTTTTTTTGTAAATAGATAGGATTTTAATTTAGGTTAGGTTATTACTGTGGTGGAGGAATATCGAATACTCACCTCACATTTTTAACTGGGTATAAAGCTTGAATATATGTGTGACTGTATTTATTGTATGATCGTATTTATAGGCGTGAATGTATTTATTAGGATGAATGTTTGATGAATGTATGTGGTATGAATGTATTAGTATGAATATATTAGTAAATAGTTGTTTTTTTTCTTCTCAGGATTAGGCCATCAATGAACTCTAGTACTCTACCTCCGTTTCTTTAAGAATGTAGTAATTTATGAAAGGCTATACAATTTATAGATAATCTAATGTTATGTTCAATTAGTACAGTGTCATTGAGGATGATTATCAGGTGCGAAAGACCTTAGATATTGTGCACCTAAAAAAAAAAAACTTTCTCATACAACTTACTCTAAGAGAAAATATTACGATTGAGTCAAATTTTCGAAATTGTGATTCCACCGGAAATACATATTGTGAGGTACTTACTCTTAGTAAAAGAAAAAAAATTGATGTGAAACACTCACACAACTTTCTCTTACTGCAGTTTACAAAATTGTAATTGACAAATATTATAGTAAGTATAACAAATTCAATGAAATTCGTCTGATTTTCTGTAGAGAAAGTCGTGAAAACTGAAAAAAACGGTTCAGTAAAAAAAAGGCACTTCCAGTTAAATAATGTTTATGAAATTCTGAATTTTTGGCCATCTATTTATTTCTAATTAATTTTGTTTAGTTGGTAGAATTGTATATCAATTAGGGGATAGCACTTTAGTAACCCCTGCACCAAAAGGCCCCGCTTCAATGACTGGAGAAATGTTTCAAATAAAAGTTGTAGTTCATTATATGAGTAGTCCACATACTTAGTTTAAAAAGAATTATTGGAGCCATTTTTATCAGAAAATTGCAAAAGAGTGAAAAAAAATTATTCAGTTAAGTGGTACTTCCGGTTGAGGAATTTTGACAGGATCCCATGGTGATACCTAAACGGAATATCAAGTTTGAACTTTATGAAATTTTTCGTTTATGAACTATGCTTTTCACATACATTCATCACACACACATACATACACAGACCATTTCTAGAAACCATTTTTTTTTTGTTTTTTTTTTGACTCAGGGGACCTCAAAATCAATATTTTCGGTGAAAAATTCTATATCGAAAATTTGACGCGAATTCCTCTTACTAGAATAGAAGCGGGGGGGGAGCCTCATTCTACTGCTACCTACAAATTGAAGTCTATTGTGGATCCCCTTAAGTTACAGAACAGCCCCCAGCTTTGCCATCCTAATCAATCCTAGCAAAGCTGAGAGCGGCTCCGTCATGAAGCTTTCAGCTTCGGGATTGCCCGTCCCCAATTGAAGAAACCTAATCCTCGCCAGGCCGGCGCACTCACAAAGGATGTGCGCCGGGGTCTCCTCCTCTACCTTGCAGAATCGGCATACCGCACTGTCCGCAAGTTGTAGGTGGTGCATGTGTCTATTCAGCCTACAATGCCCTGTTAGTAGACCCACAATTAACCTTATATCCCTTCGGGTTTGGCTCAGTAGGTCTTTGGTAAATTTAGGCAAATGTCTTTTAATGAAGAGCTTTGCCTGCCTCTGTCCTGGTGTTCCCTCCCACCAACGCAGACGCTGATCTTCTATCCACCCATTGATAGAAGTTTGGATGAGGCTCCTGGACAAGCCGCAGAAGGGTTCGGGGCCTATAAAGGTATCCTGCGAGCCCTCCCTCGCTAGGGCATCCGCCCTCTCATTGCCAGGAACCCCGCATGTCCCGGCACCCAGGCGAGTGTCAGTTTATTCCGAGTACCCACCTCGGTGAGGGCAAGTAGGCAGTCCCACACCAGACTATTTGGTGTGAAGAAAGTGCCTTCAGGGCTGCCTGACTGTCGGAGTATATGGCCACTCTTCTACCCACTATCCTTTGCCTTATAATCTCCCTAGCGCAGAGTTGTAACGCCACGACTTCAGCCTGAAAGACCGTGGCGTACTTCCCTAGGCTGGCCTTAATTTTGACTTTGGGCCTGCCCCCGTAGATCCCAGCTCCGACCCCAGTCGGAGTTTTGGATCCATCTGTATACCAGATCGAGTTACCGAACAGGGTGGGTCGCAGCCCCATTCGCCTCTGCCTTCCGGTCCTCTTACTAAGAGTTAAGCCAAAGTAAAAAAATCTTTTTTACCCAAAGGGTGTATGTATGCGGTGGTGTGTGTGTGTGTGTGTGTGTGTGTGTGTGTGTGCGTGCATGTGTTTGTCTGAACAAAATATCTCGAAAATGAAAGTTCAATCTTGCGTTCCGTTAAAATTACCGTATCTATCATGAAGGTTTTGGATCATGAAGGAGTACGAGGAAATATCCATTTTGAAGACCCCTGAGTCCAAAAAAAATGGTTTTTAGAAAATGGTCTGTGTGTGTAAAAATGTATTTGTACTGCATGGCTGAAAAACGAAAAATCGCAGAAAGTTCATACTTAATATTCCGTTTGGGAATCATTATGGGATCCGACAGTACGTTATCTGTCAAAATTACTCAACCGGAAATACGACTTTACTGATTGTTTTTTTTTTTTTCACTTTTTTGCAATTTCCTCAAAAATGGCTCCAACGATTTTCCTAAAATTTGACATATCAACTACATATAGAAAGATCTACAATTTTTTTATGAAACATTTCTTTGGGAAAATGCATTTAAGGGCACTTTTAGGGGAGGGGTGGGGTTATGTTGTCCCCTAAAGTGCTATTTCAATTTATTACACAATTCTATGATCTAAATAATATTAATTAGAATTAAATATGTTGTTGAAATTCTTGAGTTTGAAGAAAATCGGTTGACCGGAAGACGCGTTTTTACTGAAAAGTATTTTTCAATGTTCTGCTATTTTTCCTAAAACTGCTACAACGGTTTTCTTTATATTAAGTAGGTGAACTACATATATGTAAAGCTAAAACTTTTATTTGAAACATTTCTCCGGGTAAACTCATTTAAGCGTGTTTTTGGGGGGTTGAGGTAAGGTTATGTTTGTCTCTGAAGTGCCATCCTTAGTTGATTATACAATTCTACCATCTAGACAAAATTAATTAGAAATAAATAGATTGACAAAATTCCGAATTTCAAGAAAATTAGGTAAACCGGAAGTGTGCTTTTTAGTGAACATTTGTTGTTTTTTTTTTTCCACATTTTGTGAATTTCCTTCATAAAAACAACGAAGAATTTCATTAAATTTAGTATATATACTAACTATAAAGTTTGTCAATTATAATTTAAAAAAAACTGGAGTAAGAGAAAGTTATGTGTGAGTGTTTCATACCAGATTTTTTTTTTTTTTATATTAAACATTTTCCTGGGAAAATTGTTTTATGAAGGTTTTGGGTAGCTGTCAGTTAGGTTTAAATTTATAATGCCTCTACAAGTTGAGAGAGAAGGCGCTAAAATCTTTCGGTAAAGACGCACATCCGATTGTTGTATTTGATTAAAAAACCTTGTCAAATATAAACGGAAGTGGTATATAAACGGAATATCAATTTTGAGTTTTATGCGAAATTGTATTTTTGAAATTTTGCCCCCTCCCCCTCATGTATAAAGCAATCATTAACAAACAAAAAAAAAAAAAAAATTCTACTTTGGGAACCTGAAAAATCTATTTCCGGTGAAAATTCAACACGATCGTAATAATTCCTTTTAAGAGATTAAGAGAAAGAGTAAGTAAACCAGAGAAAAACTGAAAAAAAAAAAAAAAAAAATTAGTGATTCTATTTTGTAAGTTTAATATATTGATGTGTACAATTTTCAAGATGGCCGATCTTGCTAAAAACTTCACTTCATTATTAGTTAAGTGTACTTTATACCCCTATATCCATCCTTTATTGTTCCCTTTTGAAATCACAAATAAAAGTACGCTCTATCTAGAGTTATTTTACATTAAGAAGTAAACCAGATATTGTTGTAAAAGAAATTTGTAGAGACAAGAGTATTTTACTTTTATCCAGTAATGCCGACTAAAGTTCTATCTTTATATTGTTCTTATATAAAAGATCCTAACCATAATGCAGTGAAATCTTATTGCCCCATTTAATCTTTAAACGATCCCCTTTCTAGAATAATAATTTAGAATTTTCTAAATAATTATTTTCGTATCAGGGGAAGACCCCCTTCCAAAACTTTTATAACTGGAGAACACTCTTATTTCCAAAATTGGTCACGATCGCCACATTTCCTCTTATAGCACTAAAAGAAAGTTAACAAAAAAAAAAAATAATCACATCTTTAATTACGTTTCAAACCCTAGAAAGCATTTGTGAAAGTCAATGCTGAAAATACGTTTTAATGTTCAATTACAAGTTAGAAGAAATCTTGTCTCTCTCTTTGTTTTCCACTTCAATTGATTATTGATTAAATCCACTAATGTTCTTAGAGGCTCCCTCTTAAGTAAAAATAGATCACTTGTACTTATATATATAATTGGTAAACTAAACAAATTTACAGTCTTTACAATTGTTACTATGTAATTATTTTATAGTAATAAGAATTGGAAACAAAATTATTATAATATTACTTTTAAAATAAAGTAATGAAAATGTTTATATACTAAAATAATGCCAACATCATTCTCTAGGGATATGTCTTTCATGAAATAAACAAATAAAATTTATAATTGACCTGTGACCTAATTATATTTACACGAAAATTATATTAAATTCTTATACTAGTGAATACAGTGAAAAGTAATATTTGATAATTATTAAACAAGTTAATAATAAAAGATTATAGAAAATTTTAATAATACAAACATTATTTATTATCTTAATTAACGTTTCTCAGTTGTTTTCTTATTTATTTATAAATATACGGTTATCAAGGCCAAGCCCTTATACAGCGGGGCTCTGAATTAAAATACAAAATGTGAGTGGAAATAAAACTATTATTTACATTAATTAATATAAAAGATTTCAATTTCAACTGCAAGGTTTTTAATCTATGGCGTAACAGTCCATAAAGGACTAAGGCTTGCCAGTCGGCGATATATTGGGGGTCGTGCGGTAAGCACGCCGCAGTTCCCTCGCCGTTTAGTTCTATCCTTCACTACCTAGGTGCGCTACAAACTGCAGCTTCCCATTTTTTCTTAAGATGCTGGGTCATCACCGAGTTTGCTCTCAAAGTTTTAAAGGTGTAATCATTAGCTCCCGCGCAGTTTTATAATAAGAGCATAAATTTATTACTGAAATTAGATCTAGATAATGAGCTAAATAGAAGAAGAATCAGTTTTTCAAACGAAAGTCATTGTAAATAAAACAAAATACATAAAAAAAAGTCTTTCTCACAATTTTATAAAAATGGCAAAAATTATGGACACAGACAATATGTTTTTACATAATTACTAGTAAATTTGAAATGGTTATTTGTAATAAAGTAATGTTTTTTTACAACTTGCTTACTATTGGCATCCTATCCATTCACTCAGCGTGTCCCAACCGGTTAAACCTTTTCCGCTTAATTTCCGCGACCATATCCGGTGCGCATTTTTTTTTTTTTTTTGAAGGTGGGGCCAATGCACTGCGACCCCTTTCGATCTATTGTGCTATGCCCCTGGGTGCCGAAGGCTATTACCCACAACACCCGAACAGATGTCCCAACTGTACATCCGTTTACAAAACCTCCATCAGGTTAAGATCCCTGAGGAATCCTAATACCCTGACTAGCTCTAGGAGGGTATATCCCCTTCCTCCACCTGGTAGCTCCTTTGGCTGCTACCCAGTTTCTTGAATCTTCTCTGTGTGGCAGCCTCGCAGTCTGTTAGGAGATATAATGGAGTTTCCTCCAGCTCCCCACAGAATCTGCAAGAGATGTCACTTTCCTCATCCAGCTTTCACCAGGTGTCCTCTAAGTCGGCAATGCCCCATGAGGAAACCCGTAAGAACGCAGAGCTTGTTCTTACTCAAACCGATGCAGGCCTCCGATCTCCATTGGTTATAATTTCCCAGGCAGATCTTGGCCTACCGCAAACCGGAGAGGGAGTACCAGAGTTGAGATCTCTTCGTCTTCTCCTCCTTCCTAAGTTGTTCCAAGAGAAACTGTCCCCACAAAAGATTCCGGCCCTAGAAGCGGGATCGTAGCGCCTATCTTCGCTAAGGCGCCGGCCATCTCATTCCTTCAATGCCCACATGCCCCGATAACTTCACTTAAATATTTGCCACATTATTACACGCGGTCCCAGAAAAATATATGTACCAAATATATTTACCAGACGTACTTAACTGACAGATAAAGCGAATTAATTTCAAAACTAA
Organism: Triatoma infestans; assembly: GCA_011037195.1. Taxonomy (NCBI): domain Eukaryota; kingdom Metazoa; phylum Arthropoda; class Insecta; order Hemiptera; family Reduviidae; genus Triatoma; species Triatoma infestans. Next base: position 47,839 of record JAAEAF010000895.1, read on the forward strand.
TATTAGATTCACGGAAAATTGTATATTATAATTGTAATTTGTTTGTATTAGGATTACAAACGAAAATGTATTTATGCAAATGAGGACTGTACATTGAAGTGTTAATAATTTCATATCTTTAGAAAATAAATGCTATTTGTAAACTAATAGTAAATTTTTTAATAAATTGTTTGAATAAAAAAGGTCAGATATAAAAAATAGCAAATTTTAAAAATCTATATCTTTTATCAGTAAATTTATTTGAAATTCAATTATATTTAGATAGTTTAACAGAATCTAATATTGCAGATTGTAATAACTTACGGTATCGCTTACTGTCCTTAGACAATAACTTAACAAGCAAATTCAGTGTTAGTTTCAGCAGCCTTAACTTGATAATCTTCGTTATACTCCAAACGGATCATATAAGGAGGTGTAGTTTTATTTATGTGGAAGAGTTTAAAAAAAAAAAAATTGAAATGGTCGTCAGCGGGCCTCAGTTAACAGATTAGACAGCCATAAAGCATAGAAGATAAAACAATAGCATCATTAAGTTTATTGTCTACCAGTCTTAATTTATTTTTAGATTTAAACAATATGTTCAAAACTACTCCTTGAGCTAAATTCGCCTTGGAACAGGCTACTTCCACTGTTTAGAAATTACACCCGAGAAGTTGAATGTAACAATTAGATAGTAAATCTCTTTTAGTTGGATTTCATTATTCTTTAAATAAAATTATCTTTCGTTTTTAGACTTGCCTTTATAAAACTTAATAACATTAGACTTATTATAATTAACTGTTAAACTGTTTAAATCATATTAATCTGAAAGTATATTTAATTTGTTTTTGACATTAGTTTTTTAATTAGTTTTAACCATCTCCTAACCAAATCAAATCGCCAGCGTAAAGTAAAAGCAAAATAATCCAAACAGCATAATTGGAATCCATTTTGCATAATGCGAATGAAATTATTTATTTTCATTGTTGAGAAATAGATTAAATAATAGAGGACTAAAGGACTCACCGTGCAGCACTCTTTCACTTGTATCAACTTCTGAAGAAAAGAGATCACTACAAAGATACTGGAAAACCGCTTTATCACAAATACTAATCAAATCTGCATATCTTTCTCCTTTCAAATGAAAATACAAATTAAGAGGTTCATACCCTTAAGGCAGTTAGAAAACTTATTAAATTTATGGATGGATCTATTAAAAATACGTTACATTATGATTCAAATTTGTGTGATTGATTTTATTCTAGTAGATTTCTCACTATTACAAAACCATTTCAATTTTTAGTAAGAATAATTTTTTAGATCAGGGAAGAGGTATGTGTTTTTTGTTAGGCGGGGCGCATCAACTATTAAGGTCATTAGCGCCCCTCAAATATTCCATTAGGAACATTTTCTCTAGAGCTGGAGCGGCGCTCACCTGACCCATTCCCAGCATCCGAGTCTTTTATTCTAAAGACATTCAGAGCGTGATAAGTAAGATTGCTCCCGTTCTGTCTTCCCCTCTTGATCATCATGCTTGTCGACGGAGGAGTGAGAGAGAGTCAACAGAGATTTGCATGGCGTGCAGTAGGCTAGTAATAAAAAAGGTGGGACAATGAGTAATGGTGCCACTATGCTCATTCTACCTTTTGGGGTCAAGTATTTCCATCAATCAATTTTGTTCTCCGTCATCTTTGTGAAATCCACCTAAAAATTCCTCTTCAGAGGGGGCCATTTGCAACTTAGTATTGTCCTTTTGTCTCCTAAGTATCCATCTAATAATGATTTATTCCTAATCCTAATATATACAGGCAATGCAAAAGTACTTAATAATTCCCTAGCACCTCTCGTTAAGAGGCATGTTGATAGAGTTATGAATATGGATCTGTATTTGGGTGTTATCCAGTACGAAATTTGCATTTAACTGAGTAGATATACATTTCTTAGAAAAAAATTATTGAGGTTAATGTGCTTCTGCATCTCCCCCCCCCCCGACATAATCTGATAAATGTACATTAATAAACATTAGTTAATCTTTTAGGTCTTAACATTTTTCTTTTTTTCTGCTTATCACTAAACTACGATGTTGTAAGTGTAATGTTTGACAACAAAAAAATCTGATGTAAAACACTAATACAGCTTTCTTAATTACAATATTAATACAATTATAAAAAATGATTTTTTTTTTTTTAAATCGTGGATATTTTTATTTAACATAAATGTATATCTATAACCATCTCCTAACAAAATCAAATCGTCAGCGTAAAGTAAAAACAAAATAATCCAAACAGCATAATTGGAATCCCTTTTGCATAATGCGAATGAAATTATTTATTTTTTATTGCTGAGAAAAAGATGATAAAAAATAGAGGACTAAAAGACTCACCCTGCAGTACTACATCAGTTGTATCAACTTCTGAAGAAAAGTGATCACTACAAAGATACTGGAAAACCGCCATGACAAATAATAGTTGACAAAGATACTCATGACAGATCACTTCAGTGTAATTACAGTATCACTTCAGTATAATGTAATGGTTCTATCACCTGTATAATATAAATATGAATGTACTGCTAGAATTCTTATAAGTTTGTTCCATATTATTGCCGTTCTATTCTAGATTTCAGTGTAATCACTTTCAATGTAATCAGTTGAAAGTGATTACACTGAA
>JAAEAF010000896.1:0-243935 GCA_011037195.1 Triatoma infestans
GGAGAAATTTTTCGGCACGAAAAATTTGGGAGGTAATCTAGTGTTGTGGAGGCTTGAAGGTTATCCTCTAGTGTGGCGAGAGGCGTGTGTGTAACCTCTGCAAGGGAGTGTGTGTATAGCAGACTACAGGCATCTTATTCTGGAGTAAACGCTGCTTGAATGTGTGAGCGTTGCTCTGGTGATGGATCGCCTTCTTCTCGAGTGAACGCTGCTTGAGTTGGTGAGCGTTGCTGTGGTGGTAGGCTGACAGGCAAACACTGCTTGGCGAGTGAGTGTGTTGCTGATGAAGGTGTAACTGGCAAGGGTAGACAAGGCGATCAATGTAGGCTTCTGAGTGATGGTGTGTAGAGATGCATGTACTTTCTTGAATTCTTGACTCTATATGAACGAAAAAAAAATCTTAAATAATTCAAAAAATTAACTTATTAGATTTAGCAACTTGATGGCAATAAACATTATGAAAGTTGACTTAGCAGTGGTGATAGTGTGTATTTGTGGTAGTAGTAGCTTGTTGTAGCATGTAGCACGAGCGGTTTAGTAAAGGGCTTGCGTATATGTTTAAGAGAGAGGTATAAGTATTAAGAAATAATCAAGAGATCACACAGTTTTTAAAAACTGTGTGTTAAAAATAGTTATACTTTTCAATAACACAATAATGTGCTTATTAATATACAGAAACTAGCTAGAATAAACTCTTACGTTTCAACTTATAAGTGGCACTGATGTTTACTGGTAGAATGTCTAGTTCAGACTGTCTTGAAAGAATGCCTTCTCTTGTTAGTACAAATCTTCCCCTATGAGAAGGGATGAAAAGACAAAGCTACCAAAGTTCTGAAAACTCAAAAAGACAAAGCAAACCAGGTCCTTTGAACTCTTTCTGTAACTGTAGTCTTCTACCTGTGTGTACCCTTTTTGCCGGCGAGTGTACATTTTCTCTCAAATAAAATAGATACAATTTCTATAATTCTGGCATCCATCACAAATGCCTCTAATGTATATTGAGGGGGTAAAACCATACATTGATTGAAGAGGTACTCTAGAGAAAAGCGTGACGCTACTGTTCCCTCAGAACCCTTAAGTACAGAATAAGTTCCTTCGGTGGTTGGCATTTCGTTTAAAGATTCCTAAAGAAAACACTATATATTCTGATTTTCAGCTATCTCTCAATATTCCTCCTTTGTAAGCCAGGAGAGATTATTATGATTTCTCTTTCCTATGTAAACTTCTCTATTCTCAAATAGACAGTCCTCGCCTTCTTTCTTTAATCTCTTTAAATATATCCCTTCTCACTCTACAAGGAATTCTTTTCTTTTCAATATACCTTACCGCAACTATAATTATATCTTCCATTCCTCTATCTATCGGATGATGAGGGCAGCAAACCAGATTGACTTGGATATGTTTATAAAGTTGAATTTGTTAATAAAGTTAAAAGTATATTATACTCTTGATTAATCAAATATTAGGCAATAAGAATAAGTACATTTTACTTAGAATAAAATCTAACCTATTATTTGTTTTTATATAGTTTGTGTGTAGTATTTTTATAGTTCATATTGTGAAAGCTTTGGTTTATATATATATAAACTGTCTTTTGAGTTACAAATAAAATAAAGTAATCAATCTCCTCGAAATATATTTCTAATTATAGTGATGGGTATTAATGTGTGTAAAAGCTTAAAGAAAATCGTTGGAGCCGTTTTCGAGAAAAAAAAAACAAAAAAACATTCAGTAATGTCGCAAATCCGGTTGACGATTTCTGTCAGAAACATTCTGGTCTGATACGGTGGGTACCTATGTACCTGCCCTATCTAAACGGAATACCAAATCTTGCGATTTTTCGTTTTTCAGATATTTTGATCACACACACACCCACCCTTACATTAATCATAGTTAAAAACATTTTTTTCGTATTCAGGGAGCCTCAAAACATGTATTATATAAATAGCATATAATGGCATAAATAGTATATATTGGCATAACAAGTTTAAAGAAACTCAGTTTTAAACTTGGATTTTTTAATATTTTTTTTTTGTTTACCAAAAATGTCAATATTCTTTCCATTCTTCTCGTTTTATATTTATACCAATATTATAAGTTAAAATTGTTATGCTTAAAATTAACTTGTCAGTTAAATGTTCTGAAAAAGCTGTTAACACTAGGTGTTCTAGTGGTGCTGTGGTTAAAAGTAGGTGTTTTCGGTTCCTAAACTTAGAGAAAATTTTATTTATTTAGTTATTTTTATTTATTTTATATATACAGGCTGAAGTCTATCACTTACAAAACATAAACATCTAACTATCTATAAACTATTTAAACTAATACGCTACTTACATACATATAAACTCTATACACTAATAACAAAATTATTATTGTCATATATAATAAACATTTTATAATACAATTTAACATAAAATCACATTTGAAGAACAAAAATCTTAATAAACAGAAACTGTATAATAATATAGAAAAGCTATTAAGAAAGTTAAGAGTCTCATTTTAAAAATATAATATTTACTCACATATATAAAAGTCAACAAATCCTTTTTGAGTAAATATAGTAAAACTGTGAAAAACTAGACAAATTTAATTAATATTAATTAATAATAATTTTCAGAGTTGTTTTAATATTTTTCTGACTGAACTGCAGTTCATGAAGAAAATATCAATTCTACTGCTCTGGTGATTACAGTTATTCATAACTCTAATTATGTTAGAATATTGTTGATAATTATATCTTTGGTGACTTATTTCAAAAGGAAGGATATTATGAGTATTATAGGAAGGGACATTGATATTAATTAGGGATAGGATATCAGTTCAGTCTATTTCATTGTTTATTACTTTGGAAAGAAAAAGGATATCGAGATGTTGTCTTCTATTAGAAAGAGTGTTCAAGTTGAGGAAACTGAGCAAATTCTCATAGTCTATATCTTTATAATGCAGTCCTATTTTGTATGCAACCATTCCGAGAAGTTGTTTTGAATTTTTTCAATGGAGCCAGAAAGGAGTTTGTAATATGTGAATTCTGTTCATTATAATTATTGTGTATTTATATCAGTTTCTTTTTACTTTTCTTGTTTACTTGTCGGGCCGCGGGGCCTTCAGCCGACCTTCATTATACATATATCCAATTTCCATCATGACCAATTGGATGTATTCTAATAATACAGGCTCTAGTAAATTTACTTAAATAATCTATAATATCTAAACAATTAATAATCAATAAAACATATTTTAGCGGAGAGAGACAAGTCATATCTTTATAAATTATAAGAAGTTCTATCATTTTTACAAATTTAAAGTACTTTTCATTGGTTTTCAGTCTCAGACTTTAACCTATCAACATGTCTGACGAAGAGGAATATTCGTAAGTAATTTTAGTTTACTTCTAATGTTATTATATCGGTCAAAATATTTAATTTCTTAAGAGCTTACCTAATTATTACTTACATAATTTTGCTTATTATTTTATCTTGTTTGTAATTAAGATATTTTTTCTCTCTATTTTCAGAGAATCTGAGGAAGAAACGTAAGTATAAAGAGAATATACCGTTTCTAGTATTAAGTATTTTAAGTTAAGTTTTGATTTTGGCTCATTTGTTCATGTAATCAACTTTATAATTTGCCACCAACAATGTGAATTCAATAGGGTTTAGAATGACAGATATAGTAGCCTGACAATAAAATAAATTTCTGAATTTTATAATTAAATTATATCACTTTCTGTTTTTATAAATTATTTTTAAAGACATAAAAGATATTAGGACAGTCTAATTAGACTTTGACAGGAAAACAAGAGTCCTACTGTCTTCTTTTTATTATTTGTTTAACCTTCATTAAAAATTCATTAACAGTATTTATTCTATTTTTATTTTTAAAAAGGTAGAATCAAAAATTAATCATAACGTGGGAGGTGGGAGAGATACTGACCTGTATTTGGTGCGGCAATCGCCCATTATCAGGGCCATTTATTTACAGCTAAATGAACGTTCAAATTTACTCACTAATTTTTGTCTGTTTCTTCTATATCTCCTTGTTTTTTTTTCCTTAAAATGTTTGACAGTGAGCGAATGCTGGACGGGAAAGCAGTGGAATAAGGCTTATCAACAAGATCCTCGAATGTTGTGCACTACTGAGCATTAAACTAGCTATTTTTTTTTTTTTTTTGCGCCTCAGCTGCGATGATTATTAGGGCCTAAAAACTTGCTATTTAAAACATTTAGAACGGTTTAAAATATTAAAACGGTCAGAAAGTTAGTAATGATGCACACAAAAAAAATCATTTCAGCTCCTTTAGGATTTCTCATTGCTGCATATATCTAAGGAATGCAGTTGAAAATGGACAGGTGAGCTAGGGTATGCTTGTGGGTACACCAAGCAGTTTCCCATATCAGCTTTCTTCTGCAGGCATATGAGTTGGTGTAGGTAAATGCTGTCAGGCTGGGATACCCATCTGACAAGCCAAGATCCTAATTAATCTATTTATTCTAGAGAGTAGCCTTATCTTAAAACTATCAGAGCCGTGCAGCTCGCAACTACATCATTATTAAATCAAACGCTTATGACAATATGTTTGTGCTGTTTATTTCTATCAGAGGCGCTTTAATCAATGTTGTGTTTTGTCTAATAAGTGCTAAAATTAAATTCATGAAACGCAATTTTTTGTGAAAAGAGAAGTTTACGCTTGAATATTGGGCGTATTGGCCTGGGTTCGCGGTAACAAAACTACAATGGGATATATTCATTTTCTTCTAAAATTTTTGCAACAGGTTAACCTTTTTTCTCTACGAATTTTTCTCTGCAAATACAAAGTTCCAAAAAGTGAGAAATTCAGACAGATATTCCTCTGTTTCACAGTATCTCCGATATTTATATTACTGAATAACTAATTACTTTCCAATATAAAGGGTGCCAAAGTCCAGAAAATATACACCTTTATGAAAGGAACTTTAGGTCAAGCCACTTTTATTGAGAATAGTTGTTAATTGACCAATTAATGCAAACACAATTTGCAACAAATTAAAAATCATGAAATGTAATACAATATTTTCCCTAAACTTCAAACTCTATGAAAGTCCTCCATTATACATGGCATCAATACATTTTGACAATAGAGTAATTAAAATTGTCTCGAATTTCAGCTTTATCTCTTTAATTTATAATACTGAACAAACATTTCTATATCATTATTTTTTTTTTTAAATTGTTGATTTGAATTGTTTTTTTCCCGGTTACTTGACAACGCAGCCAGCCAGAGCCAGAACCGCAGAAAAAGACGGAGTAAGTTGAAACTTGTCTTACATATCTATAAGTGTAAGTTAGTGGTCCATATAAGTTGTGGCTGGTGGGCACATTTAGCCCACATATTTTAAGACAGTATCACTGGATATATTTAGTTAGGATTGAGGAAAGCCTGCCAACACCAGCCCTAACTTTACCTAAACATCTTTTTATTCTGCCTCTTTTTTTAAATATTATGTTTTAATTTGTTCCCTGTAATTTATAAAATAGAATACTGTTTTTCTAAAATACTAACTATATTTCAAATGCATATTTTATTTATTTTCAACAACAAAAAAGAAATTCTAACAGTTACATTTAAACTCTTCCAACACATTAACAAATACATTAATAACGCTTTATCTTAATTTATACACATTATAAGAAATAAACTAAAGCCTTTCTGAACATGGTTTAGTCAGTCAGGAGTTCTGACTGACGAATTTATTATTCAAACCAAGTAGAAAAGTAAAAATAAAATTAAAATTAAAGTTTTTTGCGTATTTAGAATAGAAAGACACAAATCAACAATACTTGAAAACCCTCATTCATTATAATAAAATTCTGAAAAGTATGTTCCCTTTAATTACCCGCCATGTTCACATACTATGCCTGGAGCTAGATTATTATAAAAACTTCTTACAGTTCAATTCTCAACAGGATTTATAATAATACTTACCAGAGTACCCACATGAATTTCTTGCCTAAATTAGAAATCCTTGTCAAATAATTTAATAATTCTATGATAGTGGTATCTTGTCACACAATAAGAATCGATTTTTCAAACCAATCCATTTGATTTTAATAACCTACTTAGCCACAAACGCTGAAGCACCATCATTCAGAGTCAGTATTTTTACCAATGACTAAAATGTAATATGATGGAGTAAACCTAAAACTTTTACCGTTAAAAAAATACGAAAATTTTTAATCCTTTAAAAAAAAAATACGAAAACTTTTTCCGTTTCATCCGATCTCCTATTGCCCCAAATCTCATTTCCTATAGTCCCAACACTACTGCTCTAATGGTTGTTCAAAAACTCTAATGGCACATTGGATTTGTATTTCCCAAAATATATTTTTCCATGTTTCGTTAATTGCTACTTTAGCAATTTTATAATTGCTTAAGAAATGTTTTTGCATATAAAGTGTTAGAATTAAATGAATACCCAAATTGTTATAACAATTAATTATTTCTAATTCATTTTCTTCGAACACCACCATCTTTGATTTCGTCAGATTCACTATTAAATAAATCATTAATTAATTAATGATGAATCAATTTGATGAATTAATTAATTCAATTTATTAATGTAACTTTCCAAATTCCTAATCATTTTCTTCATGTGAAGCTATGTCTGAAAAAATAACTGTCGTAAGCCTATCCTAACACAGCGTGTCTTTCTCCCAGTTTTTACAGGAATAAAAATTCCTACTAATGTGAAAACCAATGACTAAAAAAATATGAAAAAGAACGACCATCCAGTCATTAATGCATAATATAAGTATAATCAAACGTTTAATGTAAAAACTGTATCAGGTTAAAATTTAAAAGAAGCGGAATAAAATTTATATTTAACTAAAATAAGTATATGGCCCACTTTTTAAATACATCTGTCATACCTCTTCTTTAAAATTATTTGGATAAAAATAGAAAAATGAGATAATGCAGAGCAGAGCACTGGGGGATGTAGCCTGCCTCAACTATGCATATAACCATTATATAAAAAAATCAGTGATTTGCAGAACTCTCTGCCACTAATTAGTCGATTCATTAATCTAACTACATTACAGGCTTAAAAACCTTATTCTTTTAAACTTATAATAGGTTTGATAGCAAGAATTGCTCTTCCATTCTAACATTATAGCCGTCTTGATGGCAGTACTAAGTCATAAAGTTAAGAAGATGGATCGGCTTAAATTTTATGGACTCTGAATATTAAAGGAGATTATAAATACAGGACTGTACTCCTGGAACATTTCCTCTAAGCAATTACAGTTGAGCGCATAGTTCTTTAGTCCTTCTTAATAAAGCGACCAAAATGACACGACGATTATTCCGTTGTTTTTAGAGTGATATATACGAGAGAGATAATAACTACTAGTTAAAGTCCTAAATTCTCTAACCAAAAACTCAATTACGTGGATATTTTTTTTAAAACAATTCGTTATGATTTTAGTTTAGTATTGAAGCTAATTTTGTTTCAGTGACTAAAACAGCAACAAAACTAAATTGATACAAACAAAAATAAGAAATTAATATTTTCAAAGGGTATGTTATGACAGTAATTTAAATTAAAAAAGTCTATGCTAAAGTATAAAAAGTTAATGAATTATTTGAATATATTGGATCGCGGCCAGACATAGTTGGAACTGCACTAGCCTATATTGGCCAAGTATTCTATTACTCCCGACCAACCACCTCTCCCAAACCACCTAACTACAAATTTAGTATCTCTATGTGTGATCAAGGAAATTCTCACCCAATTTAGGAAATATAAGATGTCTTAAAATTGTTAAATTTTGTAGATTCAATTTGTAGTATTCAAATGGTCGTTCCATTATATTAATATTTTGTCTAAACAGTAATTGCCAAATTAATGTGATTAAGGTGTCTCATGCACTACAATTAAATTGAACTAAAATTTAATTTTCAACAGAAATTGATCTGTTCATGGAATGCCAGTTGTGTTGGGGGCTAAATATGAAGTCCTGTGATAGAGGCTAAATATGAAGTCCTGAGATAGAGGCTAAATATGAAGTCCTGTGACAGAGGCTAAATATGAAGTCCTGTGTTAGAGGCTAAATACGAAGTCCTGTGATAGAGGCTAAATATGAAGTCCTGTGATAGAGGCTAAATGTGAAGTCCTGAGGTAGAGGCTAAATACGAAGTCCAATAAGAAAAATTTGCAGGAATTTCCGTCCCCGAATAAGTGACCCCATAATCTGTAAATTATTGAAATTTAACAGAGAATAATCAACACTAATGTAATACATATTAAATAAAGCAAGTCCCAACACCAAAAATGACTTTCGCGTAGTAACATGTGTCTCCTTAAATGATAAGCTTCTCAAATTATAGAATATTATCTGAACACACTATCACAAACAGAGTGTCAAAATATAACTTATATATCATAGCAATTATTTATCTAATATTTTTTGTAATTACTTTTTGTTTTGTTTTATATTTAAATATTTCATATTAATATTTACATAGAATGCATTGTATTTGAGTACATAGACAAGTAGATACACACATAAGAGAACTCTTTAGTTAGTAATTAGAGAAGTGATGCACTAGTATAGTTAGTTAGTTTTAGTTGAAGCCACACTAATATTATATTCTCTTATTTATAGGCGTAGACAATCTGAAAAGTAAGTCAAATTCTGAGTGTGCATGGCTGTCTTTTTTTCTTTTTTTAATTTTTGTGTTTTTTTTTCTTATTTTTTACATATTATTATCACTTTAATTTATCAAAAGTGTTTTTCGTTTCTGAATAATTAAAAATTAAAAACTGGGTCAGATCGAAGGCGTATTTTTAAAAGTTTAAAAACTAGCACAACAAAATTTGTTCTCCCAGCTGGATTGTAAGGCTGCAATCAGTTCTACCGACATCCCTTGAGTAAAAAATTATTTTTCAAAGCTCTTGTAATTTATAAAATTTACCGATTTAATATTCTGCAGCAATGAAATTCCATGATTCGCCTAAATTTTAAGAAAACGTTTTGCCAGATAGATTTTTGCATGATCCAAGTTAAATCCAAGAGGGTGCACATTGATTTGGTTCCAGTTAGTAGGAATAATCATCTACCAGCACTGTTCTACTTAAAGAAGATCGTTAGAGCAATTTTTTAAAAAACTCGCGAAAACTACAGACAAAGAAGTTCCAGAAACTAATAGAACCGGTCTTCTTATTTTTGCTGAGACCTTCTTGTAACAGATCTCATTTTATACCCAAAATCTATATCAAATGGGCACTTCTATGACTTTCCTTTCCTGAATTATGCTTTTCACAGCTTCTAATATTGGATGTTTATAAAGAAAGTGACCATAAATTTAAAGTGCATGAATTGAAAGATCTATTGGTTTCTCCCAGTTGTTAGTGTTTGTACATAGGATATAATTGTGTGAGCACTATACAATGGGTAATTGTTAATGGATGGGGTGGATTCTTTCAAGCTTGATTGTGCAGAACACCTTCCCTCTACAAGCCACATCACTTTTTCAGGATCGCTGGTTTCTCTTTTATATGGTAACTCGACTTTCTTCTTGAATACGAATGTCATTGACAGATTTAAAGAATTGATTTGTAATAGATTGGCCGCGGCAATTTATGATGAAACATTCCTTATACTCTTATTTACAGCTATGTGTTCTTTCCTTACTTACTCTTCTACATCTCTCACAGATTCAAGCCAATTGCATTTTCAAAATCTCACAACTTGAGAACTTTTGATCTGACCCAATCATTAAATATATAAATACAAAAATATGACATAAAAATGATACGCAAACAATAAGAAAATATAGTGAAGCTGAAATATAGAATTGGAAGTAGACATCAATCCTGCAGTTTTCTTTTTTTGTTACGCAGCCCGTCATTTTGCGTATTATTATTATTTAAACCGTGATTTTTGATTTCTATTAGCTTCTATTATTTTTTTGTTTTTTGTATATAAATTCAAACGTGTCAGATCCTTCACTTAATAACTCATTGCATGCAAAGTTGTGGTTTCGCAAGACATGTTTTTTTTTTAGTCTAAATATAAGAACAAAAGAAAGTATACAAATTATAAATTTAAATGCTGGTTTTTTTGTTAATTTTTGTAAAGGGCAGCTTTAATAATTTGTAAGTACATGACGCTTGTTTTATTTCCCTCAGATTAATATAACAATTCAGTTACTGACAAATATGTTCCTTAATTTGTGGGAATTTGTACATAGTTACCTTAATTATAAGTTTGGTATTTATTTACATTTTCATCTCACATTTTTTATTTTTTTTATAATATTTCTTTTATGACCTTGGCTTTATAATTTGTTTTTTTATTCTATCAAATGTAATCAATGATGTATTAATAACTGAAATTATGTTGTCAACATTTTTAGGGCTGATGGAGATCCTGAGTTTGTAAAGGTATGTGTATTTCACTTTTGTCAATAAATTTATATATGTAGATATTTCTATAGTTATGGTTGCAACAGGTACCACTATTCTCACACAACATTCTGCACACTACCACTCTCTCATTTACTACATTATTTCCATAATTTTTACAGGGACATATTGGTGTTGGTACTCTGTATGAACCATTAACAAACTGATAAGATGTTTAGGAATTCAATTTTCATCTTGATTGAGCTGTTAGGCAAAATTATCGCTTTTCATAACATTGTCATTAAATTTACTGAATTTGAATGCAAGCTATTTAACATTTTGGGTTAATATCTGTATTTAACAAATATAAAGACCTCGCACTTATGATGCAGACAATTTTTATCAACGGTATTTTGAGTATCTAGGGAGGTGCCAGTGTAAAAGCAGATGACATAAGTCCAGTAAAACTCGCCAACTAATAGGTAACATAACGTTTCAGCCAACTTTTGGGACTGAGCTACACTTTTATAAAAAGTTGATCCGCTGGAAGTGAAGCGAGTCCTGGGAAAAGGGATAATTTCAGTACGTTTCTATTCGATTTACAGAGTTTTAAAAGCTGAGTTTTATTAGCAGTTCTAATAAACGAAAAGATAATGGGAATGGAAACTTTTAGACTCTTCCACCACCAAATTATTTAAATCAAAACCAACAGCTTTGGCCAGAATAGATACAATTATGTAAGCATATACAATATGAAAGCATTCCATCTTCTTCATATGGAATGTTATTTATTGGGACGGGGTCATGAATAAATATTATACACAATTTTATTATAAGCATGATTACAGTAAATGCCATGGCCCTAATGACCACTGTAGCCTATGTGCCCCCAAAAAAGTACCATCCTGTATGAGTCTTATAAACCTGTAAATTGTATTCTAGCAGAATGATGCCACTGTAAACACTTCATTCTGTAACTGGAACTTCTCCTGATAAGAGAAACTCCTTCCCTGGGAAACTTATTGACTTTTGTTTAAGCTTGACCTGAAGCAAACTCGAAACTAACAAAATGTATTCTCTCTATTATTTTGCTTCAATGTTTTATATTTTCAGAACTTAATATACACTTTTCATGTTAATTTGCATAATGAGTAAATCAAAAGCTAAATAAATTAATTGAATCACTCGTGAAAATAATCCAAAATGTGTTTTTATAAAATAATGAAGGCGCCGAGAAAATCTTTAACACTAGTGATGAGCAGATGGGCATGTGGAGGCAAGTTTGATTATTTCCCTGGGCACCAGAACAACCAGAACCAGCCTTGATTTGTGCCGTAAATACCAAAAATTAACACCGAAAACCTATCTTCTCTAAGCCTAATAGACGAGCAAACAATTTATCCCAAAATGCACAAATGGAATTTGAAGAACGTCACAGATTCAATTCATAACATTAATTCATTTATTGAAAATAATATGAAAATTATAAAATAGAGGGAAAAGTTAATTTCTAAGGTCAAAGAAGTCAGTTAAAAGGCCCAATGCTGTTTAACAGATTGTGAAGTTTTTGTGAATAGTGGGTTTGGTTTGCACAGGCATTTGAATTTTTTTTTTTTTTTTTTTTTACCCAAAGTGTAGTTTCCTTAGTATTTACCATATTTTTCTAATACTAAACTTGCTTTCTCTGGAAGTTAATAAGTAAATGATTACAGAAGTTACCTTATAACGACTAGTGAGCCAACTCTTATTACGCTGCACGCCACATTTTTGTCACTCCATATAACATAATACTGCAAAAGTGCAGTCTCTGAACTTTTAATAATTTATATAGTATATGTGCTGCCGAAGCGAGTGCAGCAGTCGTGTATTGAGATAAAAAAACAAAAACAGTCACTTAAAAAAACAAATTTAGCACTTGAAGCTCCTTTTAGATGAATTTCCTCAATCATCTAGATTCAATGTTCTGAGAATAAATAACATTCCGTATAAAGAAGATGGAATGCTTTCTAATATTGTATCTATCCTGGCCAAAGCTGTTGGTTTTGATCTTAATAATTTGGTGGTAGAAAGTTTCCACTCCCATTATCTTTTCGTTTATTAGAACTGATAATAAAACTCAGTTTTTAAAACTCTGTAAATCAATAGAAACGTACTGAAATTATCCCTTTTCCCAGGACTCGCTTCACTTCCCGCGGATCAACTTTTTATAAACGAAAACTTGGATAAATATTACTTATCATTTATTTACTCAACGCAGAATTTTGAAAAAAGAACCCAAAATAAAACATTTGCTGATGACGCTAAGATTGATCGTATTACGCTTAACACTCAGCTCTGTTCTTCCTCTGATAAGGGCACTGATTCGGTGATGATAAAGCTGGAGCCAAATTTCTTCTCAAAGCTGCTCCTCTCAGATAATTTAAAAAAAGAAAAATTAAGAAGCCCAAAATTCCATCTAAACCAATTAAATCTTTTTTTTCTTCAGCTTCCAAAATTGTTTCAAATCGAGATTCAAAAAACTCATTAGCTTGTCAGATCCGATTTTGGTAATTCTGGGGTATGTAATTTTGCTTTATTTTGTATCTCTTTTTTAGTGTATTCACTAGTGTATTATCATTTGAGATTTAATATCCCCACTAGCCATAAAGTTCCAAATTCTTTAGTGCTGTACCAATTGTATTTTTTATGTATGTATGCATGTAGATTTACTTAATGGACAACATTGGAAAAGTTCATATTATTATAAAGCATCGACTTATAGAATCTTTCTCATTAAAGGAATATAACCATGAAATCCAGATTGTGCGAATTCAATATATCCTATAATGCATTAAACAAAAATAATTTGGAAGTGAATCTACCGCGAGTACATACAAATCATTGTGTGAATAATTAAAAGAAAAAAAAAGTACGTTTAGCCTTGGAGAGCCAAGGCCCGATGTGACCAGATAAATATTAAAATTGCAACAAATAAAATAATAGTGAACGTGTTGAGATGCAGTCATATTTTTTCTCTTCATTGTAGCTAAACATAATTTCACAGAACTGATGCGGACTATCGTTGTGCCATTAAAAGAATAATATTTGTATTTGCTCTTCTCTGATTATCAGTTTTTCTTATTAATTAAATATTAAATTTTTCCCATCATGATATCTTAGATTAGGTTTTTAGAATAGTGTTAAGTTTACAACGCGTACAGCAATTTACAATGTAATTCGAACGCTGAATTGAATAAATTTCGTTACAATATACTATGGCTGTTTGCTCAGCAGTCAATGCCAAAAATAAAGAAAAAGAATTATCAAACACACAGTTCCACAGTTTCATTCTCACTGCCACAACACCCAAAATATAAATATTTCTTTTAGAAAGAATAGTGGACCAAATTATCAATTTCTAGTCATATTTTATCAAATTTCTATACATAACTATAGTTAAAAGTTTATATCTTGTTATGACAGCGTCAAGAAGCAAAAACGTCTGCTCTTGACGAACAACTAAAGGAATACATAGCAGAATGGAGGAAACAACGGGCCAGGGAAGAGGAAGATCTCAAACGTCTAAAAGAGAAACAGGCCAAACGCAAGGTAAAAGCTTTTATTTCTAAAAATCACCTATGAAAGTATTTTATTATAGTAAATTAGTGGTTTGCCCTTCTCTCCGTAACTGTGGGGCGACTACAGCTAGTTTTCCCTCTTTACGTCTGCAATTCTGGCAATGCCCTACACAACCTAACTTTCCTACTAAGCTTTTAATACCATCAAGCATGGTCGTTCTGAGATGACCTCTTGGGCGTCGTCCCTTGGGCTTCTTAAGTTTGTTTGAAGTCTCTGGAACTATTAGTATGCCAATACCGTCGTAGTTGTGTACTATGCACCCAATCCAGCAGTAAAGGCTCAGTGTTAAGGCGGAACAGATAGACAGATTCTTCACTCTGTCGCGTTTAGTCTTTCCAGCATCTCATTGGAGGTAGCTCATTGTTTGAGCCCTGGAAATGTAGGCTGCCTTAAAAGTCATTTTTGTCTTTTATCACACTCCTCATTTTTCTTAAAAACTTTTCATTGCCATCATATATCATTTGTCAGGTCCCAGCTATTCCGCCATTACTCCAAATACTTGAAGGTCTCTACTTGCTTCAGAGGAGGTTCATCATGCAAAGATCACCATCTTGTGATAGGTTGTGACCAGAGATAACTGTCGTCTTGGTCATATAGGATGTGATGTTCAAACAAATGCATAAAACTATTTTCACGTTTTTCTGTCAGGTCGAGAAATATAAGCACTCTAAGGAAAAATTTTAAAAGTACTTTTATTAATTGGCCGCACCTGACATAAATTTTATAATATATACCATTGATGTACCTACCATAAATATATGATATAATATGTATACCACGTATAATATAAGGCGTCGAGAGTTCACAAATAGAATTGCAGGCTGGCTTTAGAACAGTTGCCTAACTTTATCCATCTGACTATTCTGTTGTCTACACAAGATCTCGTGGTCTCTGTAGCGTATCTGGGTAACTGGGTAACATTCATTTCTTTTGTTCAGCCGAAATCAATGCTTTCAACAATATGAATGGGAGCGTTTCAATATTTTGAGCATCTTTTTATGCAGAGACCTGGTTGGATTGTCTGGTGGCTGGACGCGATTCCATTTCACATAAATACCCATTTGCATTCTGGGCGAGAGAAATGTACAGCGCTAAATAATGTGTGAGAGATTGTCTAGCTGCCTGCTATTGAAGTTGGTAACGCCGGTCTCTCTCTAGTTTTACAGTTGCCTCACTTATGTTAGATTCTTATAGCAGCATACTTCTAATCCGTTGTGGGTATTAAGAATAAAATAAAGAAGTTCCAACGACCTACAATCATTGCGATCAAAGGATCTATTGTGAAATCCCTGATTAACTTATGTTAACCGCTGATTGGGACATATACGTAAGACAAGCTTATTACAAGCAGGCCTCAAAGCCGCGTCTTCGTATAGCTGTTCATCGCAGGAATTCACGCCTAGCTGGAGGAATCTCTTTCTAGCCAGACCCCTAGCAACGGCAGAGGAAATGGAGCGGTGTCTCTTTCTCAGTCAAGTAAAACCTACAATGATCACTATCGGCCAAACCCAATAAGAACATATGCTTTCCGAGCCTCCAGTACCCGGTCAATAGACCCACTACAACATTTAAGGCCACACGGCCCTGGTTTAGCCATTCTGCCGTAAGTTGCTGCAAGGGTTTCCTAAAGAACTCTTTCACCTGCCATTGACTAGAGGGATTACGTCCTGGGTTCCATTTTCATCTTTAATTAACTTTTGAATAATTCAGAATAAATAATAGGATATGTTAATAAAATATAGGTGATGAGGGCTGAGGAAGAAAAGAGATTGGCTGAAAAGAAGAAGCAGGAAGAAGAGAGGCGGGTAAGGGAGGTTGAGGAGAAGAAGCAGAGAGACATCGAGGAGAAGAGGCGCAGGTTGGAGGAGGCGGAGAAGAAGCGCCAGGCCATGATGCAGGCTCTCAAGGTAGCTTCTCTTTACAATCACTCTTTGTAACTGCAATATTTCCACAAATCAATCTACATTAAAACATTTTAGTAGGAGTTTAGTATGATTTTGTTCTGTTCATTTTCATGCTAAAATCAATTTTATATATGTTACTTCAAATTTTATTGAATATGACCCCTTAGAGCCCTTTCTAGTTCATCTGCTCCACACAGCTGATATTTCAATTCAGGAAATAATACGAATACCACTGTTGAAATTAACAACACAAATCACTCACACGACTTCTCTTATTGCAATCTACGCACTTATAATTGGCAAATTGCCTTCAAACTTGGAAAGGTATATTACAATGAAATGATAGAGGAAAACTGTCATTTCTCCCAGAACCTCCTAAAATATACTTTCCCATGTATACAGTGTGTATACAAAGTTTAAAGAGAATCGTTAAAGCCGTTTTCTGGAAAATCGCAGAAAGCCGAAAAATCCATTCAAGCAGGCCTCAAACTCTTTCTGACCAGCTCATTTCCTGTAGTAGCACCTAAACAAAATATAAAGTTAAACCTTCTGCAATTTTACCTTTTTCAATTATACTGACTCGCCCCTTTGGGTGGGAAGAAAATAAAAAAATTATTTTCAATTTCGGAAATTTGATTCGATCGCAATACTTCTTAAGTACTAAGAAAATATTTTTTTTAAATATTCCCCTTCCAGCAATCCTTAAACTCCAGCAAGAAACTGCATTGCATCATTCATACACATTTATCTATACGGCCAAACCTGTGCTCTCCCTTTTGGGCCCATATAATTACCCCAAAGAAACTAACATCTAGATCTGGAACTGATTCACTGTCCCGACAAATCGGACCATAACCTTTAAGTGGAACGCCAAAGCTTGTCCAACAGATATCCTATTCTGACCGAAGTTCTTCAACCTAATCTCCTTAAAACAAGCAAATTCTCATAAAATGGGAATAGCTAATGAGTTTGATATTCCTACGGTGTTCATCGTGGTGAACTTGGATTGCGGGCAAATTTTAATGGCTTGTGAGTTATAAAAAAACAGTTACAATTTCTAAGACAATGCAGCTGCACACAGTTACATAAGCCCAACTGGCTACCTTCATTTATCTGCACTAAGCTAAGGAGACTGTAATGAAAATAAATTATTCTTGCCTGTCCACCAGTGTTCCATATGAATTCGTGTTGTTTATTAATAAATCCAATTATAACACTTTCCTTTGAAGATTTGATATCTTACAACATTTAGAAAGTTATTCTATACTAAATGGCTCTAAGTAGCATAATGGTTAGAAAGCAGACTGTTACACCGCGGTTTAGTGAGGTTAACTCTCTACTCGCTTCCATTCACACTCTCGTCCTTGCATTTATTAGTCTGTACTCTGTATTAATGTATAGCAGGCAAATAATATTATAAGACAATAATTATTAACTTCGAATACAAGACTTTTGTATTCAGCTCAAAAAGAATGACTTTAAAGCATTAGATTGTTGATACTGAAGATTTGGTTGCCATCATTGGTATGAATAATATTGAACTCTCATCTTCCTTCATTTATAAAATAAATTTATAATTTATAAAAATTAACACATAGATTTATCAACAAAACTTTAATTTTGATCCCTTTCATTGTCATCATTTTTGTTGCACTCTAGTGTTGAGCTAATATATTTAATACTTTGTACACTTGTATTTTTACCTCTATCTTTTGATCTTATGCAAGTGCTACATTTATTTTCTATATTCTTCTTTGTTGCTTCTTTCAAATTACAATTGTGTACAGACAAAGAATCACCAAGTTTAAATGTAAAAGAAGTAAATGAAATAATAAGAGTAATATTATGGTAAAGTATGCTTGATATTAGATAAAATTATATTTCGTAAAGTGATTATTTAAAAAAAAAAACAATTTACGTTTGTTTTATAGGACCAAAGCAAAAGTAAAGGCCCCAACTTCACAATTAGCAAGAAACAGGACACTGGAGTATGTATCTTTGCGATTAACTTTCTTTAATATTTTCGTCTGATGTTAAAGAAGTGTGATTAGTATTAGTGTTCATGATCAGGCCACGAATATACATTGAATATAAACGTAATTGTTCTTTTGATTGTTTAGATCAACATGTCATCAGCACAACTTGAAAGGAACAAAACAAAGGAACAATTGGAAGAAGAAAAGAGAATTTCATTGTCAATTAGAATCAAACCATTAAACATTGACAATCTCAGTTTAGATAAACTAAAATCAAAAGCACTTGAATTATGGGATTGCATTGTTAAACTTGAAACGGAGAAATATGATCTTGAGGAACGGCAAAAAAGGCAGGACTACGATGTGAGTATATTTTTAAGTTTTTTGAACATTCTAATTAATGGAAAGGTTTATTTGATAGTTTATACATTGATTGCTTGAGGGAAAGAATAACCTACATTCCAATAAATTTCAGAACTGCTTCTTTATATTTGTTCAAAGACGAACACTGGCAGTGAACAAGCCAACTATGTCCCGTCCCGGCTATATATCCTAATAACATCCTGATGATGGATGAACGCCCGAAGCCGGTCTATGACCACAAAAAGAAGCAAGCTATCACGGAAAATATCGCTGATGCTTTCCAGCTATCGGACTCAACTGCAACAAGTGTGCCCTAGGGTCTTTATCAAAGCTTTGCTTAAATCGATAAAGCATAAATTGCTTCTTTATTGTACTCAATTGTTTTTCCTTAATTTGTCTCATCGTAAATACATGGTCCTGCGTACTTTGATTTGGACGAAAGCCGCACTGATCCTCTCTCAGCAGCTGTTCCACTTGCTTTCTAATCTTGTTTCGAGGATTCTTACGTATATTTTTCCGGAACACTTAGTAATGAAATTCTCCTATGATTAGCACATTCTCTATTATTTCCTTATTTATGTATAGGCACTATAACTGACGGTTCCCAATCCTTCGGAATCCTCCATTTATACCAGGCTAGTTCAATTACTTTGTACAGCATTTCTTCAGCTTCTTCTCCCATATCCATATCGTAGCATTTCTGGTGCAACTTTATCATGACCTGCAGACTTTCATTTTAGCGAATGCATGATACATTTCTTCTCTCTCTACATATTCATCATCATTATCATCATCGATCATGCACTCTTTTTCGCTCATAAATACACTATTAAATGTTCGTACCTTCATCTTGAATTTTATTTTTAATAATTAATTTTTTATATCGTTTAAATAATAGGGATCTGCTTATATAATTTAAATGTAATTTGCAGCTTAAGGAGTTAAAAGAAAGGCAAAAACAACAACTCAGGCACAAAGCACTCAAAAAAGGTTTGGACCCAGAGTAAGTATTCATTTATAATAATCGAATATTTTTCACTGATTATTAATTAATAATAATTTTAATAAATTTATATTATTTCTTTTTCCAGGGCTTTGACAGGAAAGTATCCTGTAAGTATCACTTGCAGTAGTGTGTACGGTGCATTTAGATGCGATTTTTTAATTAAATCCGGTTACACTTATACTTCCCAGTTCCTTTAAAACTCGTATTTCAAACAGAACAAAAACATCTTTGATATAAAATGTTTTCTCTTTTTGTTTATAAAAATATATTGTTTGTTTACAATATTTTTAAATTACTTTAAAAAAAGTCATTGCTACGATGTTGAATTTTAACATATTTCAGATTATTCTTGAAAACATATATTTTTTCTCTTTATGAAAGTTTATTTTTTATACAGAAATAAGCTTTAAATCTTATCTTCGATCACCAAGAATTCTGTTTCTCTCGTCGATATATTTATTCTTTTAAGGTGGTATAGTGCACTACGACCAAAGGCCTATTGTGCATCCCTAGCGGTGCCGAACTAAGACCTCTCAAACTACCAGATTGACTCCATACAGATATCAATCTGAAAAGGCTCTAGGGAGGATATATGCGCTCCCTACACTACTAGACAGCCACGCTTTTAAATCTTCTTTGTTGTATGCTAGCAGCGCAGTCTATCAGAAAGTGAACTGGCGTCACCTCCAAATCCTACAAAATCTGCAGGTACTGTCACTTGCTACTCTTAGATTCTTCAGATGCCCCCTGAGTCTACAATGGGCCGTGAGGAAACCAATCAGCAGTGAAGCCCTTTTCTGCTCAGAGTGATGCAGACCTTTACTCTTCCCGGCCGTAACTGCCCATACAAGTCTTAGTTTGCCACAGTCCTAGGAGGGTTGCTCCTCATTTCAGAGCTCTACTTGAATAGACTTCTCTCGCTAAAACTATTGCTCAATGCTCGGCAGCTGTGCGTATTAACTAGAGACCTAGAAATTATGTAACTTACCGAAACTATTGTTATAAATTTTTGTTTTTTTGATAAGAACTCTAAATACATGTAATTAAAAAAATGACATGTTACCGAATAAAAAAGAGAAAACAAAGATAATTTCCTCCCTGTTGAAATTAGTAATTTAAATTCTTTCAAAATGAAAAGTAGTATTTGTAAACTTAATTGATTTTAAAAAAAATCAAAATGCCAAAGAATACAAAAAATTATTGAGATGGACATTTCAGGCTGTCCGAGATGGAGGATGTCCTGCTACATACAGACTAAGAAACTGTTAAATTCTCAATCAAAATTACAGACAATTGTTTTAGAGTATTCAGATAAATTTCTTATATTTAGCTATATCATTAGATTATGGATTAAAAAGAAGGTTTGAATTCCATTAATGAACATGATCTTGCAGCCAAAAATCCAAGTCGCCTCCAAGTATGAGCGCAGAGTTGATACGAGGTCTTACGATGACAAAAAGAAACTCTTCGAAGGAGTAAGTTGTTCTTTTGGCTTATTTATCTCAATCTCAATTAAATAATTACGTTAAAAAATAAATAAATATTTCAAAAGAAAATGTGGTGTAAATAATAATTAAAGATCTTTGTAAATTAGAAATTATATTAAGCTTAGGACGAGTGGGGGTGCATCCCCTAAATTCATTGAATAAATATGATCAATAATTTAATAGTAAAAATAGCAGCTTCAGTTTCATTTCTTCTGGTTACCGCATCGGAATATTATTCTGGATATAGCATCGGGTTGAATTTAGTGGACGCACTTACCCCGACTAACCTTATACTTGAAGTAAAATACTTAACAACTATACGTACGAACGTAAATCATATAAAATAATCCAAAAATGAAAACAGTAATTTTTAGTATGTTATATTCAATATCAAGTCTTTTAGCATTTGCTTTTTTCCCAATGAATGGAGAGGTGGCCCGTTGCATTAACCCCCAATTTGGGGGACAGGTAATTTTTTATCGAGGTTTTCTTCCACCTAGCCTTTGATAAACCAGTATCCAAAACTACGAGGCAGCAGCCGCTGTGTACTTTCCCCAATATCTACCATATCTAGTGGCATTCCCCTATCCGTCACCTGGGGAGGCGCCCGATGGGAGACTTAGGTATGGCCAACCAGAAAGAGTGAAATAGGAAAGACTGCTAAAGAAAATTATGGATTGGGTCCGGCTGGGAGAAGGAAAAGGGAAGATCAGCCATAACTTGGAGGCAAAAGTTCAAAGTATTATGCGAGAGAGGAATGTAGAAGAGGACATGTGGGAAAGGACAGAAGAATGGAGGGAAAATGAACTTTTGGGCACCAGAAATGTATATCACATTGTTAAACCGGAAAAACAAATATTTAATATTAAACAATATTAATCACTTGCAAGTGTAATATTCTGGTGGTGCAAACTGTAAATAAAATGTAATAAACAAAACAAATGCTTGACCAGAACAATAGCCTTACATCAATAATTTCGTGAAAATAAGTACAAGAAATCAAGTATGTTTAAATTTTTAAATGTTTATCTATGATTACTATTATTATTAATGTAAAGATAGAACGCATTTACTTGGTTTTTTTTTAGTTTTGACACGGCAAATAACACTGTACAAATTCCTGCATCGACAATGCGTTCAAGGCTTCCAGATCACCTAAGGGCAAAATATGTTGCCTTGAACTTTCAACAAAAAAACAAACTAAAAGTTGGTATTCAGTGTGAACATTTGCTAGCAGCAGTTTCACGCCATATTCAACTAGCTGGTCTTGCACATTATCGAGAGACTGTTAGTCTCCATATTGGTAGAAAGCCAATTTGCATAGAGCAAATGTATGTGTTATCACAATCCTTGACAAAAAGCATGATGATAGGCGAACGCCCGAAACCGGTCGATGACCACAAAAAGAAGCAGGCTATCACGGAAAATATCTCTGATATTGTATAATTTGGTTAGAGCTTTTAATTTCAAAAGTATCGTTAATGAAATTGGACTAATTAAAAAAAATAATTAAATATTATTAGGATTACAATAATTTAAAAAACAGTCAGTTTTCCAAATAATAATTTTCATTATTAATTTATATAACTGTTATTAATTATTAAAATATAATAAATATGTTTTTCCAAATAATTATTAGGGCTGGGAAACCTTGACATCTGAAGAATTAGAAAAATTATGGAAGTGTAGATCAGAACAATTTACCAAACGCAAACATAGTAAGTATTTCCTTTAGGAGTGCATTTTGAAGAGATAAAACCAAGTTTTGGAGCTCGCGTTTTTTATTGGTCGCTGATTCACTCGACATATGACTCGAACAGGTGCACATGTGACTGTACACTGGGTTTTACTTTTTATTTTATTTTTGTTTTCCTTACACTCCATTACTTCTAAAAAGGAGAGAATTGACAGTAGTCTTTAATTTTTAGCTATAGTTTTTTTTTTTTTGTTATGACGGTTTTTGGTGAGGTTTTAGCATGTTTTGACAGGGCTTCCTGCAGCAGAATAAGGAGTCTATAGAGAAAATTTGGGCTGAGAAGAGTGACCAGTTTGGAAGCCGTCCACAAAGTGAGTAGTTATGGAAAAAATAGAAATTATTATTTCATTAGTTTGCAGCTACATATAAGAACTTAATGTGCAATTTCATTTCTGTTACTTGTCTGCGATAAAAAAATTAAAATAGTGAATGTTCAAAATGCCAACATCACAATAAAATTGTTTTGTCTTGCAACTTTTTTAGAGTGTCTCACATACGTAGACAGACGTTAAAAATTGAAAATAATTGTGAAAAAAAATAATTGTGTGGCTTTCAGTATGTTGGTATATTTGTTACGTTCAGCGTGTACCAAATCACCAACTTCTATTCGTTTGCCACATTTGTAATTAAAAAAAAAAAAAGAAGCAAAATTAATGCCAAAGTTTTAGATAAATTTTCAGTGCAAAGAAATAACGTGCATCTTTGAAAGCAATGTGCAGTTTTAACATTCTCGCCTTTAGTGGAGCAATGATGGTTCGATTGTCATGGGGGCTCCAACGGTGTTTACCCGTTTAGACAGCTACAGATATTAGTAATGTAATGTAGCCTATCTGATAGCGTGGGAACCGCAGCCTGCAGGACTTGACCCTCCGTCGGCTGTCACGCCAACAAGTTCAGGTTCTTAGGAATACACCATATGCTTTAAAAACAAAATTATTTCAAAGAAAAGTTTTATTTATATATGCAAATTAATTAATTAACAGCATTAAGTAGTATCAATTAAAGCTGTTTTGGAATTATGGAAACGGTTTTGGAATTTAGACAAGTGATACAAAACTGTGGTATCATGATCTATTGGCGGGGATTGACTATTATGCTCTTACATTTCTGTCTTATCACACATTTCACCAAGTATATTACGCCATACATCTTTCATCACGTCCTCAAACCATATGGTATTTTATCACATCCAATATACCACACATTTCACCACTGCAATATATTTCACATTTCACCCCATCCAATGGACACACTATGACATTTCCCATAAATCACAATACTTCACCATGGCCAATAAATTAACATTTCACTTTGTCCAACAAATTTCACCACGTCTAACAAACCAACAACACTTCACCATACCACGAAATATACCACGAAATTCACTATATACGATACATACCATACATTTCACCAAGTTAAATATGTTCACACCACGATATTTCATTCCTTCACATTTCAGTTCTCACCATGGTATTTCACTGTGCTACCTACTCACCATATGCCTTAAACAATATTTTAGAACAAATATTAGTTATATTCAGCAAATAGAAATTTAATATTTTTATTTAATTTTTCAGCTTTAGAGGAAGTATTTCATTCGGGTTGAACAGACTGTATTTTAATTTCACTTTCGTGGTTTGCTGATTCTGATTTATCTCATAAGAATTTTCATTAAATTTCACTTAAACAGGTAGAGAATGTTCCCCATAATTGCGCAATTTAAGCTGCAACTAGATTAATTTTCTATTTCATTTCTCTGCCTCTATTTGAATCCTATTGATTTTGGACTATTTGATCTTTTTTAATTATTTCTGTAGAGTACGAAATACCCTATATTCCTATATCTTTTCTCATAACAGTTTCAGATATATTCGCAAGGTTTGTATATTATTTATTTTTTATTTATGAACAGTAATAAATTACACTAGGCCTTTTTATGTAAAGAAGATGGTTGCTAAGTATTAAATTTCAGTATATATAAACCTAGGTAATGTTTGTTTTGAGCTAATTTTAATTACAAGCCAGTGCATGTAGCATGATGAATTGCTCCAGAAAAGAATTTACTGAATAGTAATCTCTGTAAATAGTAATTAAAAAAACCAAACTATTCTATTAAATTGGAGTTTAACAATATTAAGTAGTTTTGAATTAACGGAACTTGCTGTCCCTAATGATAATTCATCATTTTCAGCCAAATTGCCGAAGTGGTTCGGAGAGAGGCCAGGCAAGAAGAAGGATGCACCAGAAAGTCCTGAAGAAGAAGAGGTGAAACCCGCTGATGAGGACGTTGAACCAGTTTATGTGGAAGAAGAAGTGGAAGAGGAAGTTGAAGAAGAGGAAGAGGAAGAAGAAGCGGAGGAAGAAGAGGAGGAAGAGGAGGAGGAGGAGGAGTAAACTCCACTTTCATTGGTACAGTATCGAAATCAAATCAGCAATCAAGTTAGCAGAGCTATTACAGCTGAGTTCTTACAACCTGTAACTGGGAGCACTTCGCCACCTAGAACTTCCTTACATTACTCCTGCCAAATATAATTTTGAAAAAGTTCTTGTTTTATTCAACAACGTGTGTTAGATTTTTGACTCTCCTAAAGCCAGGGTGAAGGATGACATTTGCAATGCTCTACACTATAATCTTTCTAGAATTCCACAGTTCTAGATCAGTAGTAAATAACTCTCGTAATAAGCGAACTTATAAGTTCTTAAGTCCATTGTGGGTTTTGTGCAGTGATTGTACATATTAAGCCATTGGAGATAATGTTCCGACAAATAACTTGTTTTTATTTACATGGCCATTTCACAGATAAATTGCATTTTGAGCATATAGCTCCTAGCAAACATTGATTTTCACCGCTTTATTATCACGTTCTAGCACTTTTTATCACATTTTTCATATATCCATTGCTTTGAATAAGCAAACAAACCCTTGCTGATAAATAGTTGTGACTAATTCACTCGATTTTCTCCTCTGTTTTCTCTCACAGTTATAAATGATCATTTTATTGCCCTCAACATTGGAACGAAACGTTACACTAAAGTGGCAGTTAAGAGATGAACCTAACTCGCAGCTCCCCCATAACACCCTTAAAAATGTTTCAAATAAAGATGCAGTAACTTGTTCATTTCCAGCTGATTGATTTTCTTCAAACATGTAAAAACACTTAATTACAGTGTATATCGAAATAGCAGGTTTACATCATACAACTCCCAGAATTCCCAAAAATGTATGGACAAAATGTTTTACTTAAAAGCTGTAATATACATAATTAATATGCCAATTTTTAAGAAAAAAAACTGTTAGTGCTATTTGAAAGAAAATTGGGAAAATCGATGAGTCCATTTAAACAGTGGTATATCCGGTTGGACGGTTTTATTGTCGGGTCTTCTGGGTGCACCTTCATGAAATTTATCGTTTGAATTTCCATTTTTGAGTTGTGCTGACTACACGCGCGCGCGCGCGCACGCACGCCGAATTTCTAAAAAAAAAACAGGGGACCTTAAAATGTGTATTTCCGATAAAAACTCCTGAAATTTGATTAACCGCAATTCCGCAATACTTACAGGTAAATTAAAGTAAAGCTTGTAATATCATATCTTTTGATGTGAAACAGATATACTTACAAATTTGAAGTTTGTATTTAGTTGGAACCTTTTTTTGAAAAAAATCGTCTATATATAAACTTCCATTCCAACGGCCGACCAAAATCTTCTTGTCGAATCGCTCTTTCAGATACCAAACGTAATATCAAATCTAAGCTTGCTGCGATATTTAGCTACTTAGAAAGAGTGGGTGCTTTAAAGTCAAATTCGCGATACCCAAAAGACTATCGAGGCTCTTTTGAATGTCAGTGTTTGTACACTGACAGTTTCAAAGCAGATGGAGTCGTATGTGAAATGTAAATCTATAATTTTGTGTGTGTGTGGTGATGAGCTAAAGTTTGTCTACGGTTATGCTAAACCCAAGTAGCTACATATATTAACTACCTCTTCAGGGCTTGTGTACACTGTGCAATTTGGAGTTTTTAATAAAAGTATTGTTAGGCTGGGATACCCTTGGGACATCAACATT
Organism: Triatoma infestans; assembly: GCA_011037195.1. Lineage (NCBI taxonomy): Eukaryota > Metazoa > Arthropoda > Insecta > Hemiptera > Reduviidae > Triatoma > Triatoma infestans. The sequence goes on from JAAEAF010000896.1 coordinate 26,565, forward strand.
CCTGAAGAAGTTGGTATTATTATTTATTATTTATACACACTCTTAGCCACCGTACCTAGCGCATAGCGCCAAAACCGGAGCCTATGGTCACTTAGCCTTATCTACAAGGTAGATAAGTTCCCGTCCCTGCCACGGGGAAGCGGACCTCTACTTATTCGTCTAGTCCTTCTTATAAACGCGACTTCTTGAGCGAACTCGACAAAGTCCTCGAAATTCCTTGCATTTTTTACCAGCTCTTTACATTCTCTCGGCCAGTTGTCCCCCCTACTTATCAGCTTGAATTCCATATGGATTCTAGCCTCGTCGAGGAGAGGACACCAGAGGAGAACGTGATGCACCGTGTCCCGTTGACCGCATTCACAATTTGGGGAATCTTTCAATCCCAAGTCGAAGAGCTTAGAATTGAACTCCCCATGCCCCGTGAAATATTGTGTAACGGTCTGGGATAGCCACAGCCATCGCATCGACAGTCTGTGATGCAGATTCGGAAGGAATTCATAAGTGGTTCTTCCTGTCACTGCCTCATCCCAGCGTCTTTGCCACTTCCCTATCTCATACTCTAGGATCGTTTTCTTTACGAGAGCAGGAGGCATCTGACTGGTCAACTCCCGACCATCAAGGACGATCATGCCCCTCTTTTCGTACTTATATCGTAGGGCCCTCATTTCTGCTTGGAGATCAAGCGGCAACACTCCAGCGACCACCGGTAAGGAGGCCGTGGACGTCGTCGCATAGGCCCTAGTCACCGAGCATAAAATAGCTCTTTGCATTCTTAATAGGATGCCGCGGTACGACTGCATGTCCAGCTTTTCAGCCCAACAGGCAGATGCGTACGTTGCGACATTCTCAATCACGCCCCTGTAGATGGTCAGAGCCACACCAGTCTTCAGCCCCCACTCTCCACGGGCTACTCTTTTGATCCCCTGGTATAAGTTTAGGCATCTTGAGGCGAATCGCTGAATATGGGGCTTAAAAGAAAGCTTCCAATCCAGGAGCACGCCCAGATACTCGAACTGGGTTACGTGGGCTATTCTTTGTTCGTCCACCCGGATCCAAGGTGGGCGACTGGGATGAAGCTTGCCTTTCATGAGCCTTCCAAACTCATACATAACATATCGATATCACTGTATTAGAAGCTTAACAGAAGCACTGATAGAATTCCAAATTTGAAGAAATCGGTTTCCCGGCAGCTCTATTTTGCAGAATGGGTTTTTGAGTTTTTTGGAATTTTCTTGAAAACAGTTACAAAGATTTTCTTTAAACTTGGTATGCTTGCTGCATAGATAAAACCGTATCACTTTTATTTGAAACATTTTTCTGAAAAACTTGATTTTAGAGGGGTATTGGAGGTACGTCAGTTAGTATAAATTGAATTTGCACTAGCTTTGTTAGTTTTGATATAGAGCGCTCTACATAAAGCCATTCAGGTATACAATTATAATCCCCACCACCATGTTCTGGCCAGCCCAACTAAAACATTGTAACGTTGCAATTTAAAGAAATTTCCTTGATTAAATTATATGAGAAAGTTGTGTGAGTTTTCACCCCAGATTTTTTTTTTTTTTTTTTGTCAAAACGTGTGTTTGCAAATCTGTAACGGGAACATTGTATTTTCTCTATTTTAGCAGGAAGAGAAAGAAATGAAAGTTAGACTGAATGTTAATCGAAGTAGATAGTAAATTTTAACATTAAATTGCTTTAAATAAAATTCAATTTTGCTTCTTTATTTTGTTTTGATTGAGCATTTAATTAAATTTTGTATAAACTAATTGTCAATTGTTGCAGGTGGTGTGCGCTGCGCAGCATTCTAACAACAGATACCAACACTAACTCCTTGGCACCAATCAACAGTCCTGGGACACCTCGCCTGAACCACGATGCAAGTCAATCATGTCAACACTCCATATTTCATTCAAATGACAATAAAATAAGTGAATAAAAAAAAATAACAAGAAAAATCAAGTGTTTTATTTTTGGACAGGTGTACAAAGTCAAAACATTGCCATTAACTTTAATGTAATTGACGAAAGTTTTAAATAAATTTATTCATGTTTAATTTCCTACCTGTGATAGCTTCCTCTGGGTTATTGTAACTCAATAAATATTCCTATACTTTTTCAACAAAATATTTCCCTTAGCTAATGGAATTAATATGAGTTGTCTACCCTATGTGTAAAAGCATAGATAAATTCGCTAGATTGGCCAGTTTGTCAGCCACAATAGGAGGCCAGACACTAGAGGTCGACTGAAATTTCCTGACCGTTCAAATGAATGCGCTACAAGTCATGGACAGTCTCAGTAAAGATACTAAATGATAGTGTTACTTTTTCAGTTACTATAAGGTCAGCCAAAATATTTTGACCCACGAAATAGGTGCACGAGAAGCGGGTCAAAGCATAGACATTATATATAAGTTTGAGAAGATTGCTTGTTTACTCACTATTTTGGCGTAAGGCTTGTTTCCTCTGCTTGGTTTATTTATTTTAAAAGTCTTTTTTAAAGATTTCTTTTATATTAGAAATATTTTTAAAGAACTAGTTATTAAAAAACTTACTTCATATTTCTTATGTATTTAATAATAATAAAAATATAATGTGAAACCTCACACTACTTTCTCTTACTCTTATCTCACACTACTTATAAATGCAATGACTTTTTTTTTTAATTTCAAATTTTGTTCATATGTCCTAACATACAAGTCGTGGAGGGGACAAGTGCCAACCTAGCACCAGAGACAGAGAATGATTACATTGTAGAAGGCGAATAATGAACAAACACATTTAAATTTAAAAATCCCAGATTCCTCAGAACTACCTGAAATCAATTTTTTCAGAAAAATATTTTCAATAAAAGTAATACGTTTCTACCTATGCAGCAAGCATTCCAAGTTAAAAAGAAAATCGTTATAACCGTTTTTGAGAAAATTAAAAAAAAAAATCAAAAACCTAATCTGTAAAATCGCACTTCCGGTTTTCTTCAAATTTTGAATTTTATCAATGCTTTTAATGTGTACGTGGTAAAACTATATATAATACTGAAGTTATCCTAGGAAAATGTTCGAAATAAAAGTGATAGGTATTTATGTGTGTAGATAGTATACGAAGTTTAAAGAAATTCGTTGAAGCCGTTTTTGAGAAATTTACGAGCAACTGAAAAAAACTATTCAGTAAAGAAAGCACTACTGGTTGATGGATAACTCTGAAAATTGATCATCCATCTGGCAGACACTGGGGAGACCAAAGTTTGGCATCATATATCTCCACTTCTATTGCACGAAAATCTATGAAATTTAGAGCATACATACAGAACTACATTCCCAAATTTTTAGCAAAAAGGCGGAAGAATTGATGCAATAGATCGACACTATATGTCGTTGTAGTATCAGATCATCCATCTGGCAGACACTCGGGAGACTAATGTCTACAAAAGTAACTTCTTTTGGGGTAATTCCCCAATTTAGATATTATATTACATCAAATTTATAAATTATAACTCACAATTTCTTTTTTGAATTCATTTAAAAATACTTGACAAAAGCGGTTGTTTATGACATGCTCAGTAAAGAGTTATTTCTCAGCGAACGATTGTGTAAAATTTCCAAATTATTTTGTCAAATAAGTTGTACTTCATATAGTGAAGTAATTGTTTCAAGAGTAATCAACTAATATTATTATATTTAAATTACTTTTTCCACCAAAACTTATGACTCCAAGTTGGTTGGAAAGAGGGATAAGGGTTTGTGTGACTTGTTATTATCTAGAAAGAAAAAGTCTTGCAATTTTCGACATCGAGTTTAGTTTAGTCATCGGAAATACATGTATTGATGTCCCCTTGTTACGAAATAAATGTTTTTAGCGAATACTCTCTCTCTCTCTCTTTCTCTCATAAGGAACAACGTCAATACGAATTTATTAGGATGCCGTTTGGTCTTAAGAATGCACCCCGCTTTTTCAGCGTGCGATCGACTCCATTTTCCGGGTCGTAAATAACTGCATGGTTTACTTAGATGGCATCATTATATTCAGCACGAGTCTCCAAGAATACATACAACATTTAAGAGAAGTTTTCAATCGACTAAAAAAAAGGTGAACTTTAAAATCCAACTCGTAGATAAGACGGAATTCTAAAAACAGAAATACCTTATTCCTAATAAGCCGTCACAAAATCAATACCGGCGGAGTAAAACCGAACCATGAAAAAAATAAAACAAATAAAATATTTTTAAGTCTCTTAGATTACAGAAAATCATCCTAAATTTCGCAAAGTTAACAAAACCAATAAAACGTTCAAAACAAGGCAGCACTAAAACATGATGATACAGACTATATAGACTGCTCCAACACATGTAGAAATCTACTAATGGACGAACCAATTTTGCAATTTCCCGACTTATCCAAGGAATTCATTTTAAAAACAGATGCAAGCAATTTTGCTGTAGGAGCTGTTTTAAACGGAAACAATTACCCAATGCATATGCAAGCCGCACCCTCGATACAGAGACGAAATTATCAGTTATAGAAAAAGAATTATTATCCAGTGTATGGGCTACAAAATATTTCAGACCCTGCTTACTTATACGGACAACCTTTTAGAATATATTGCGACGACCACAGACCTCTTCAGTGGCTCTTTTCACTAAAAGAACCAAATTCAAAATTATTAAGCTGACCATTTTAAAACTGAAGAATTTGACTACCAAATAATTTACAAAATAGGACCAGAAAATGTGGAAGCGGACACTTTGTCTCGCGTAGAAATAAAGTCAACGAAACAAATTATGATGAACTAAGGGACAAAAATATAAAGTGAACCACTTAAAGAATTTTATACCCAGGTTCCTGAACTAATAGAGCTAGACTTAGTTTCTGACGAATTACAGGAACCTTTAGGCTAAAATAATAGAACTAACGAATTAGACCCAGATATAGAATTTATATTGGTAAATACGGATGAAAACGAAAATTTAAACGATTACATTACCATTACCCCATACACCGAGAGGTACAAAGGGTTATGCCTAAGAAGAAGAAGACCTTATCATTCACACTATATCATGCAGACGGTAATACTGTATTTGCATTACCAATAGCAGGGGGTCCCTTTAATAAAAGAAATAATCAAATAATAATTTGGAAGTAGATTATGACCAAGAAAAACCGAAATTTATATATCTCTTCCTGGCCCAATTCTCAAAAACGATTTTAGAAAGATGTAATTAATTTCATTAAATCAAACTTATACCAAAAACTAAATACTACCTTTATTTCGAAAGCGATATTTATGAAAAATTCTTCTCAGTACTCTCACAATATTTTAAATACGCGTTGTACAAGCAAACTAACTGACGTAGAAAATGAAGACGATACAAAAAATATAACTGAAATTATCATGTAGGAAAAAGCAAACATAGAGGAATAAACTGGCCAACTGAGGGAAAGTGAACACAAACTTTTATTAATCAATGTGAAGACTGCTTAATACGAAATACGAGAGACCTCTTCGATTAGAATTCGATATCACACTCAAACCAACAAAATTATTCGAAATGTGCACTTTGACACAATCTCTTTAAATAATACCTAATTCTTCATTATAATAGATACTTTTACGAGATATACTCTGTTAAAATGCCTATCTGTTAAAATCAGGACAAGGAAGTCGTACATAAAAAATACACAAAAACAATCTAAATAAAAATTCGTTATAAAAAAGAAAAGATTATACGAAATTAAAAACCGCGATAACTGAAAGTGTCATTAATTTGTTGGTTAATTGTTGGACCGAAACCGGTCGATAACCACTAAAACAAGCAGGCTATCATGGAAAATATCTCTGATCCCATTATATTACTAAGCCCAAAATACATTATTATCGAATATTAAACCTCCGCGAAAGAAAACTCATGATTTTAACGCTGATGTTGCAGGATCCTCTTCACGGTGTTCTTCCCGAGACTAACTATTGAGATAAAGGACTCACTAACAAATAGTTTAGAAAGATGTAATCATTATAGTAATCACTATTGATAGCACAACTCTCTTACGTTTTGCTAACTAAAAACATTACACCCAAGTATAATAAGTACACATCAATTATTTAACGAATTAAACATTTTAAAAACCCATTACCAAAAGCAATTGCAAATAGAAGTCAAGTTTAGAATATAATAATTTCAAGATATATATGAAGGTATGTTAAAAATTGACTATAAGCTACAAAAATCAAAAACAATTTATTTTCTTAGACTGTTCACTATTCAACCTATCCCAACAATACAAAATTCTAACAATTGTACCCATATCTTCACTCATTTTTCACCAAACTATACGCTATACTAATATAACCCGTAGGATATAAAACAAAAAATAACCATAGAAAGTAATAAAATGCAGCAACAGGAATCATCCAGCAAATAAAGTGATGAAGTGATGTTTACAACTTGGTTGGGAACATATCGTTTAGTCTATGGCAACAACTAAGATTGACAACCAAGTTGAACTTCTATGGGCCCCATTATACTATAATCCAAGAGATAGCGCCAAAACATTGCACGAACTCAAATTTATCATTTGCAGTGTAACTTCACACATTCTGTAGAAAACCCTTCAAAAGCAATTTTTACGGAAACGTATTTCAAATAAAAGCAATCTGTACAATCAGCATTCCAGGCATAAAGAAAAATTGTTGCAGTCGTTTTCAAGAAAATTCCCCCAAAATAACTCAAAAAACTATTGTTTAGAGTGGCAACCTGGTTAACCGATTTTCTACAATCTTGGAATTCTACAGTACTAATATGATCATGATACAGGAGGTAGAGACTGCATTACACTGAAATGGTGCTTTAGAGGAAAACTTAACGTTGCAATCTAGAAGAAGGCTTTTCAGAATACCGTAAAAAAATACGTTGATTCAGTTTAACTAGGAAAATTGCGCATTAATTTCGTCGATAACTATTTGGAGCATTTTGTTGAATAAAAAGTTATTTTAAGAATTGCAGTAGCATTCGTTCATCCAATCGTCAATACAGGATTTGGTTATAGCATTTAACTTTTGTGACAGATGAAAGACTGATCAATTCTAATGATTTTAGTGCTAGGTGACCTGCCATCACAGCTTCTGTTGATGCTAATCACTGAAGCGATACTAGCCATTTCACAGCTTCTAAGCGGTAGCCAGCAGAAGCGTAAGAAAGATTTAAAGGCTCCCTTGCAAAATCAGACTGGGGCCCCATAACAAACAAACAAAAAATTACTATTATTTATTCGTTTATTTTTATTCAATACATATATACACTCCACCATTATGCTATTATAATAAATTAACCCTTCTCACATTTTATTGGCGACATCAGAAATTTTTTTATATTAAGAAAAAAAAAAAATTTGTAATTAACTGAAACAATAATTAATTTGTAGTTCATTTATAATAAATAATTTTTTTTAAATAATTTGTATCGACAGCTGTGGGGTCTTGCCTTTTGTTATATCCCTGACCACCAGTATGAACATCTCCATTAATGTGATATTCAGCTGAGCCTAATAATCTGCTTTCATAGCTGAGCCACCATACTTCTAGTACAAACTTAAAACGCTTAATATTCTTCTTGCTTCTAGAAACAGTATATAAATTTAAAAGTACTATATGATTAGCCAGACAGAGGTCCCACTTCTTCGGTGGTCTTGGGCCCCTTATTCCAGCTTAATGGCAAATTAAGCCACAAGGGGATAGGGAAGACTGCGTCTCTTTCCACTTCAATCCTCACTCAACCCCGCCTCCAAGTGGTGTGGTCTGGGCACCTTGCTTGCTCTGAGTGGGCGAGTGGCTAAAGGGGCTCTGACGTCTCTATAGGCGCCAGTCGTAACCCCCTACCGGTCTTCGCAGCCCCATATCCAGTTCCTTCCCTCTTAACCTGCTTTAACCCTACCCAAGCCGAGTTGGGGGCTCGTGTCGAGGCTGAATTCGCACAGAGTAGTAAAATATATGTGCGTTAACGATCACCTTGGGGCGCCAGGCGAAACCTTAGCCTTCTCATGGTGTGGAGCTCTGCTATGGGAGACGTCTTTTTGCCCCTAATCTCGTGCTAATATCTTGGAGGAAAATAAACATCAAAAACAAAAATTAGAAGCGAGGATAAGGACTCCAAACTACAGTCTCCAGTTGGTGCTGTTCATCAGGCTTTTGGGGAAGGAACGTCAACATGGACTGATCCTAACGGTGGCAATCAGCTGTCCCTAAGCCTAAGGAGGAGAAACCGGAAGAAGGTGTTCGTAGGGGGGGTGCTTGCACCGAAACGGACTTCCTCAGTGGTGTCTCCCACCAATTAAGGGATATTCACCTCAATCGATTAGGTTTAGTGGGGCAAGGGGCACGCAAAATGCAAGGCTGCTGCGTTAGGCAGGGAGTGATCCCCGAAAAACAATGGGAGTTGCAGCTGAAGAAGCGGGTAACCTCCAAAATACCCTAGCAGCTGATGGTGAGGGAAAGAGAGCACCCAAGGCTCTCTCCCCAAAGCCAAGGCTGACTGCCAAAAGTGGTAAGGTCAGAGGTTAGCACGCCAAGTACTGACTCAGACAAGGTGACGACACAGGAGTGTAGGAGGGCTAAAGTTCCTAAGAAAGGCCATCAAGCTCCTTCAGGGACGTCCTCAAACCATAGAATGGCCGTCGCTCTAAACGACCCCAGTGACCACATGATTGAGGAGCAGGCGGAGAGGGTACAAACTGAATTGATTTCTACAACCACTGGCGAAAGCAGACCGCAATTTAGAGGCTGCTATCATCTATCAAGGGTGTCCTCATACTCACTTGTGAGAATGAGATGTCGTGACTCTGACTGGAAGAATGTTCCTGAGCTCCAGTTGGAGGAAGGAGCTAAACTGGAGACAAGCCTGGCCAGAGACTTATTTAGGATGGTCAAGGTATCCATTCAGCTAACTGGCTCCCTAAGAAACACTCTTCCCTCTGTTGTCGATAAGTAACGTCAGAATGAGGAAACAGTGGACTGGAGAGTAGGTAAAAGAAAAATAGAACCCTTGTGTTTGTTACATAGACCAGGCCCTGGAAAGACTGAAAAGGTCCATGTTCGGGGCTTTTCTCGGTCTGGAGGTGATCAAATTCAGGTTAGTCGCGAAACCAAAGGAGATTTGTAGGAAGAATATGAACCCCTAGAATAGATGGAAGCTACTTCATGTGAACCTCAATCAGAGTGGCATCTGCGGCAACTGTCACACTATATTAATAGTGGAAATATCGCCATAGCTCTAAACAGGAACCCTGGCTGCTCCGGGGCGTATTGCAGAACTAGGAAAAACAAAAGCTAAGTTATTATATGCTAGTAGCTTGGACAATCCCATGATGTGCATTTTTGTCAAGGAATACGTAACAACTTTACTGCTGTTAAAATTTTGTTCTAGGGACCAAACGGCCATAAAAGTAAAAATGCGCATGGAGGAAGGCGCCAGGGAAATGGTCCTGGCATCGACCTATCTTCCGAACGATTCTCCAGAACCTCCTCCCTCAGAGAAGCTGCAGAACTTGGCGATCCACTGTAGGGCAAGAGGTGGGCAAATATTAATTGGGTGTGATGCGAACGCTCACAACATAGTGTGGAACCAATCAGAGAGGTGTCTCCTTAAGTTTGTATTAGGTAATAACTTGAGCATATAAACGAAGGAGAAGAACCCACCCTCCACAACACCATTCGAAGGAGGTAATTGACCTGTCCTTGGGGATAAAGTGTGCTTCGACCCTGCTTAGGAACTGGCAGGTAGCTAGGGAACCCTCGCTTTCGGATCACATGTACTAGGGCAAGGTGAAAAGTTCTCGGCCTAGCCCATAGATGGCTCCGCTAAAAATAAATTACTGTTTGTTATGTTGGCACAATTGTTGCAAAAGTAAATACCAAATGTGAATAGACAAATAGTTTGTTTTATACGGCTGTTTAAAGAAAGGGTGTTGTGTGTATTCGACAAAATGAATAAACTTGAATACCGTTCCATCATAAAATTCTTCGTTTTGGATGGTTTATCGCCAACAGAAATTCACCCAAAGTTGGTGAAAGTGTATAAGGAGTCTGCACCTTCGTTATCAACAGTAAAAACATGGGAGCTGGGTTTGAACGTGGTCGTACATCGATTGAAGATGATTCACATGAAGGACGGCCAAAAACTGCAACTACAGAAAAAAATATCGAGAAGATATGGTTCTAGATGATCGACAATTAAAGGTGTATGAGATAGTTAAGGCTGTAGGCATCTCAGAAGAAAGAGTACGGTACTTTTTACATGAAGAACTTAGTATGAGAAACTGGGTGCAAGATAGGTGCCACATTTGTTAAATGCTTATCACAAACAAGTTTCTAATCAAGGTTTTTGCCGTTTTAAGTAGAATCCAACCGATTTTCTGCACCAATTGTTACGATGGATGAAACGTGGGTTCACCACTTTACATTTAGTCAAAACAACAGTCCAGAAGCTGGTGGTTCTGCGCCGAAGAAAGCAAAGACAACTGCTCGCCTGGAAAGGTTATTGGTAGTGATTTTGGGAATTCCACAGGGATTCTTTTAATTGATTACTTGCCAAAAGGTAAAACAATTAATGAGGAATACTACGCACATCTTCTTGAGCAGCTAGATGAAAAAATGAGAGAGAAAAAGCCTAGTTTGCAATAGAAAAAAATTCTCTTTTAACAGGATAATGGACCCGCCCACAAAGGCGCTTTGGCAATGGGAAAATTGCCAGATTTGAAGTTGAGTTGTCGGCACATCCTCTCTATTCGCCAGATTTGGCTCTCTGACTTTCATCTATTCCCAAATCTTAAGAAATTTGTGGCTGGAAAACGTTTTGGGTCAAACGAAGAGATGATAGCAGCGGTAAATGGCTATTTTGAAGACCGTCCAGAATCACACTTCAGGGAGGAATTCACTTATTGGAGGAACGTTGGACAAAGTGTATTGTACTAAAGGGAGACTACATTGAGAAATAAATGCATTTTTAAAATAAGAAACACTCATTTTCACTACTAGGCCGAGAACTTTTCATCTTGCCCATATAATATTAGGTTTGATGTCCTGTTTGATAGTAAGCAAACTATGAATGAGGAATCCCAGGAATCCGAACATATAGACCTTAGCCAAAATATTAATATAGTCAAAAGCAACTTCAAGATCCGAGCAGACATAGAGGAGCTGCGGATCGGCTGCAGCGAGTGATTCTTGATGCCATTCAAAGAAACTGCGCGGAGACAACGGAAATAATGGCAAGAAAAATAAGCTGGTGGAATAATCAGCTTGCTAATCACTGAAAAACGGTCGGGAGACTGTTTAATTCAGCAAAAAGAAGGGGTATATGGGAAGAATATGGTGTGTGTGATGTATGTGAACGGCACATCTCAAAAGCGAAAAATCGCAGAAACTTCAAACTTGATATTAAGAGAATTACCTCAGTTACAAGAGAGCATGCGCCTTGGTCTAAGAAAAATTCTGGGAAGGAATACTGTAATCAGTTAAATAGGAGCACCCCAATTAAAAATATTTGGGAGAACATTAAAAAATTAAAAGATGGTGAAGTGTACCCCAAAACGGAATGGGTGATTGGACATATGAATTCTTAAATACATTAACTCCGTCATATATGCGATCTAATTCTCTTACAATAGTCTCTTTAGTTCCACAGCAACATAATCCTTCAGATAAAATTTCATCTGCTAAGGTCTCTTCTGCCATAACATTCCAGTAACATAGCCCCCCCCCCGGTAGAGACCATACGGTCATCAGAGAGCTTTTTGTGGTCATCGACCGGTTTCGGGCGTCCGCCCATCATCAGGATGTTTTTGTCAAACAGTGTAATAACATCCTGATAATGGGTGAACGCCCGAAACCGGTCGATGACCACAAAAAGAAGCAGGCTATCACTCTGTCTCTACCGGCAATGTCTGAAGCAGGCAATGTCTCTGATGCTTTCCAGCTCTGCGGAACCAACCACAACGACCATATAGTATATTCAATGTTACAAAAGCTTCCTATCAATGCAATAAATAATCTACGAGATTTATTCAACAAAATATGGCTATCTGGTGAGTTTCCTAGTCCTTGGAAAGAGTATATGGTTGTTACATTTTGAAACCAGGAAGCCGCTTCGGTCTTATAGACCGATATCCTTATCGTCTTGCGTTCTACAAACATTCGAGAGGGTGTTGAAAAGAAGTACCAATGGTGGTTGGAGTATCACAACAAACTTCCTATTAGCCAGTTTGGATTTAGACGGCGAAAATCAACCTTGGATGCAATATGTATAATTATAAATGACATTTGGTTAGGTTTCTCTAATACTACATTGTACTGGCAATATTTTGAGACATAAGCGGTGCCTATGACAGTGTTGATTTTAACTTCCAAGTAGCAATATGTCTAAATTGGGATTTCCATCTATGGTCAGGTTATTCAATAATAGGGACATTTATGTGCGCATTACTAATACTTTGTTAGGTCCTAGGAGGGCTCAGACTGGTTTACCGCAAGGTGGAATATTGAGTCCGCTCCTGTATGCGACATACGTGGCCGATATTGTTAACTATCCTGAAGAAGTTAAAATAATTAAGTGTGCCAACGACCTATGCATTTATGTCACAAATAAGGATTTAAATATTTGCCAAAATAAATTATTGATTGATTCTTGATTTATTTGTTTTAAGGCGCTTTAACATTCATTGGCGCCCGGAACCTTCTCAGTGCACTGCCGGCCTCAGGACATGTTCTTTCGTTACAGACAACACTGTGCCTGAAATTGAGCTTTAAAGACTCCTAGGAAGAAAAAAATCTAAGGGCAGCATGGCTGCACTCGAACCCGAGACCACCGCGCTAACCACTCAGCTATTCCCTTCCCTAAAATAAATTAGAAACCTCTATTTAGAAAGTTGATATGTGGAACTGTTTGGATTTAGTGTGCCACCCGTACACAAGATACATTTTAAAGACAACTAAACTGTATGTGCAATCACAGACACTGAAGGATCCACAATAGATCTTCTAGGTTAAGTGAACTTAGCTTTCAATGCCAGTTTATACACAATGAATGTTAGTGACCTTAAACATAGTTACATGAATGTTACGTCCAACAAAATCGCCTTCTAACTTGTATTAAACTTACAGCCCTTTGACAAAGTTAAACTCAATGGACAGGTACTTAATCAAATTAGGAATATTTTCTTCAGCAGTAATGAGGGGAGAAGTGTCAAGAAAGAGTAATATAATCCTTTATAATTCTTAAATGTTGATCATAACATAGAGATCCACGAAATATTTCCATTCTAAATAACAATAGTTGTAAATTTCAGTTTTTGTTTGTTACTAAACTTTCATCTGAAGATGGGAAATTGGCCGTTTTTGCTTGGTTCATTATAGATTCTACTTTTGATGCAGTCTCGCGCAAAGCATCAGAAAGTTCTGGAAGGTCAGGTAGATCAAGTGTAATATGAGCAGAAAGACGTTTGTATACTGACCCTGATTCTTTGGATCTGAAATTCAATAAATTAATAATTTAATGATGAATTATTTTTATTATTAATAAATTTTTCAGTCATTAAGAACTGGTTTTATTATATTTTGATGGCATCTTCTGATAGAGAATGCATTAATTATACATCACCTAATTATTAAGAAAAAGAAATCCTGCCTGCTGCCTTATCTCTTCCACTATCCATCATCTCCAGTTTATTGAAATACTGCATATTATTTTGTGGTATATGTATATTACAAATATTAAGAAACAAACCTTTGTGATTCCTTAAATTTTAACTGCTGTTTAAAAAATAAAGCATTCCTCAAGAGATCTTGGGTATTTTGAAAGCTAGATTCTGCATTCTCTATAGCCTTCACTGCACTGCAATAAAATTGACAAAGGGTTATCAGTAATGAATGATCATATGTTTCACAACATAAATATTTGTGCAGACACGACACTGTTCACATCAAATGTGAATAGAAACATAACATTGCTAAATTCCCAAAAAGAAGTTGCACTATCGCTTCAACCCAACAGACTTTCACTCGAAAGATAGAAACAATTAATATGAGCCAGATAAATAAGGCAGTAAACAATCATATAGTCTTATGTAAACAAAATAATTAAGATACTGAGTTTAACAGGGAACTGTGCTCTATAAGAATATACAAAATTATTATTAATTTTAAAAATATATATAATAAGTGCATATACAAGTATGCCTGGCAGGTGTCATCAAATTATAATATTTCTGTATGGTGCTGTCAATGAAATTTGAACCGTTGTCAGAACATTTTCGTTTATAGTGACCGCCAGCGTAAATGGAAGGTCTATTTGTACAATTAAAGAAATTTACCTTACTGCATATTCCGCATCATAACATCGCCCTTGCAGCTCTTGGTGAAGTTTTCCAACTTCCATTCTTTTGTCAACCATTGGTGGCAGGGCTTTACGTACATGCTCTTGAAGACGGTAGAAAGCAAGAGAAGGTTCATTTGCAACAATATGTATATTTTCTGATATTCTTTCAGTCACTAAACATATTTGTAATTTTATTTTTACTTTACGCACAAATAAATATACTGATCAATAATGAATACTGATACAAGTAAACTAATCAAGCATTCCTTACCTTTTTTAACTTTACTTTCCAACTGCGCATCATTACCTTCAAAAGGTGACATCCCACAAAAGCACTGGCCACAAAATTAATTCCGCACTTGACACTTAGCTTCAAAAAGGATACTTAAATACTTTTTACAAAAGTCTTCTGTATGAATATTCTGAAAGGTTAGCTTGAACAGTGCTGTGAACTCCACGATTTTCAAATGGCACACCTATAGGAACTTTGATGAACTACTACTTAAGAAATAAATATGTCTTTAAGAATGTTTTACGTTAAACATCATTCTCTTTTGAGATTTTAAAATTCAGATATGATCATTTTATTCTCAAATACTATAAATTTGCATTTTTCAGAAATCCAAAAACTATTTCAAAAAATAAAATTCATTGATAGATTATAACTCAAAGAATTATTTACGCGTTAGCCCCGGGATTGACTGGCGATATGACAACCAAGCAAATTTGGCTGAGAAGTCACTGTACTTCAACTAAAATTATTGAAACAGATTTAAGGAATATGCACTGACTATATGTAAAGTGGCATCAAGAGATTAATATTCCTATTTCTAATTGTAATAGGGGTTATTGAAATTCCTTGCAGTTCTTACTGCAAGTCAGTTGCTCAATCCAGGACGTCTTAGTAATAAACTTTTCTTATAAGGCACTACAGTAATTGATATGTTTCATTGATCCAATAATTTTTCCAACATAGGAGCATCTTTTCATAGGACAAAATAGATAAATCCCGTATCTGACAGATTAATTGACAAGTAATTTGATCCTTCCAGAGCAACTTTCGCCCAGTCGTTCCAATCAAGGAAACGTTTATTAGAAATAATATTTTCACTCGAGAATAAGCTTCAGAATGTATTTAAAAATTAAGTAAATTTTTCACTTTTCTCTTCTATTAACAAAAAAAAAAACGATAATGTTAAAATGTTAATTCTTATAAGTTTTATTTTTTGGTTGAATAAAATGTCTCATTATCTTAAAAATTCATAAACAAATTCATTATCTTAAAAATTCATAAACAAATTTGTGGTAAATTAGTTGGATAGTTGTGGTGTTGGAACACATGATGATGGTGTTATCTGTTTCATTGTTTTTAAATTATCGGATAGTAATGTTCAACATGTCCAGTAGTTTGATAAACTTGTTTCCATTTTTCCTTAATTTCTTTTTTCAAAATTATACCGTTATTTATTTACAATTTTCATCATAATTTAGTTAATATTTATTTGTTTTAAATGTTATTTGTAATTTATTATGAGGGAAAATTCTGCTAGAGCAGTGTTTTTGTTTACATTAATGTTAAATGTAGCTATGTTCATTTTGCTCAGTTTTATAGATAAATTTCTCTCTGATCTAACTCAGCAACCAAAAGTTCATGCAAAGCATGGCAAAATATTTTCAATATTTCCTGAAGAACCTTCCGTTACTATCATGTTAGAAGAGGAATCGTCTGATCTTACCGTTATTCCAGAGCATCCAAATCCGCTTTATAATAGTGAGTTGTATTTTTTTTATATTCTTACTGTGTATTTAACTATTCAACACAATTAAAGCTTACTCCTTTCCAATGAGTTTCTTTAAAAATAGTAGTAGATTCGAGTGTGTGGAGAGTGTCAAAAGTTGAAAGTAATCTCGTATTATCCAAACTAGTCTAAAAGTTTTATCTTAACTAAAAATAACCCAACCTTCACTTTAAGAGAAGAAATTGCCATCTGAGTGGGATATGTACAGGAGGTCGAAGACGACTATGTAGTCACAATTTTAGGTATTCATCCGTGTTTCGTATCAACATATGGAGAGATTTCAGGAAACTGGCAGTTATGAAAAGAGAACTGGGAGACGAATATTGCCATATCAGATGATAGAGAGATTCTACTTTTAAAAGGTGTGCGTCAGTTTGGGTCGTTGCAAAATAAAAATACTGTTAAATGGCAATTCCTAGTAGGTATACTTGAACAGAGTTTACATGATAGGTTTACTGAATCAACTTTGAGAAGTTGATTTCCTTGTTTGATCTTATATGTTCACATTGGCAGGTCACAGTACGGAAGTTGCTGGATGTGTAGGTGCTGCTCTGGACATGCTAGCGCGTGGTAAGATAGATAAGGCAGAAAAATTACTGGTACATGCTATGTCATTGGCTCCAGATCATCCCGATGTATTGAATAGATATGGAGAATTTATGGAATCTACTCGCAAGGACATTATCTCAGCAGACCAGCTTTATTTCAGAGTAAGCCCGATTGGTGATGAAGTTCACTCTTCATTTACGTTGGTTAATATTTGGTATAGTCAGCGTAAATACTTAATGTTCTTAAGCTTCCAACCTGTCCTTTGTATCAAATTGGTAATCCACTTAAAGAATTTGACGATATTATCTTCCACGTATAAATATAAAGCACGTATATAAAAGAATGTTCAAATAATGAAACAGATCTATCTCTTACGAAATTAATTTAATAAAATAAACACAAAAGGAGAAGTGCAAGAATGAAAACAGAAAACTATACACACAAACAACGCATTATAACAAATAGAATAGAATTGGCGACCACACACAAAATAAATATTCAACAAGTTCGCACACAATCCTGCTATACGGTTCACTTTGCTCGGTTTCCTTTTCAATACAACACATTTAAGAAGTAGTACTTATTTTCACAAAGTAAATAAAATAAATATACAGTCATTCACACACATATTCGTACACGCCAGGTTTTCTAAAGAAACGTTAAATAAAAAAACAACATAAATATTATAATTTTTTTTTTCTAGTAAAAATTTTGAACCATTAACAAAACAATTTCCTATAAATTTAATATTTAAAGTTCTATATCAACTAACAGACACAAAAGCAATCACATCTGTTTCATATGAGCAACAGCCATATTCGTGCTTGAAAGAAAATATCATGAAAAACAATAAATTAAGCCCTAACTAATACTTTTTGGGGAAGCCTTTTCTTTTATTACCATATTCATTCTTGAAGACATGGATTCCACTAACTTTTTTGTGAAATCCGAGATTTTATTCCCTTCCGTTTAAACAGCGTTTTTGAGTTCATTTCTACATTTAATGTAATAATTTGTATTTGATTTTTTTAAATGGGCCCATAAATTTTCTATTGGATTAATTTTAAGTAATTGAGGAGAGGTACTGAGAATTTTCGGGCAGTCACAGACTAGCCACTCACGTGTTTTTCGAGCTTTATGTTTAGGATCATTGTCCTGATAAACAAAATTCAAAAATTTGTTTTTCAATGCCTAATTTTGTCCCAGTAACTTTTAAATTTTCTCTTAAAATATCAATATATCCTTTGTGGTCCATTATTCCCTTAATAAAATGAGGGATTGCCCACACTATTGACAGAAAAACACCCCCAGACCATACTAGAACCACGACCGTACTTTATTGTACTCTGTAAATTTTTTGCTTAGGCCTGAATTTTTGGCCTCCAAATTAACAGTTTATTATCACTTTGAAAAATATTAAACTTTTTTTCATCTGTAAAAAGAACAGCCTTTCCAAAAGTCAGAAATAACTGCCGAGCCGCAAGGAGGAAACCATTTGTGAGTGCTATCAATAAAAAAAGATGAAAGTAAGTTTAATATTTTTCAAAGTGATAATAAACTGTTAATTTGGACGACAAAAATTCAAGCCCAAACTCAAATAATTTACAGGGTATAATAAAATACAGTGGTGGTTCTGTTATGGTCTGGGGGTGTTTTTCTACAAATAGTGTGGGCAATCCCCCATCTAATTAAAGGAATAATGCACCACAAAAGATATATTGATATTTTAAGAGAAAATTTAAAAGTTACTGGGACGAAATTAGGCATTGAAAAAAAAAATTGTTTTTAATCAGGAAAATGATTCTAAACATAAAGTTCAAAAAACACATGAGTGGCTTGCTAGTCTTTAACTGCTCGAAAATTCTCAGTACCACTTCTCAATTACCTGACATTAATCCAATAGAAAATTTATGGGCCCATTTAAAACAAAATCAAAAATTATAACATTAAAAGGAGAAATGAACTCAAAATCGCTCTTTAAACGGAAGAGAATAGAATCTCCTCGGATTTCACAAAAAAGTTAGTGGAATCCATGTCTTCAAGAATGAATACTGTAATAAAAGTAAAGGCTTGTCCACAGAATATTAGTTAAGGCTTAATTTATTGTTTTTTGATGTTATTTTCTTTCAAGTGCGAATATGGCTGTTGCTCATGTGAAACAGATTTGGTTGCTTTTGTTTCTGTTAATGATATAGAACTTTAAAATATTAAATTTATAAGGAATTATTTTGTTAATGGTTCAAAGTTTTCACTAGTAAAAAAAATTATAATTTTTTTGTTTAAAATACGCACACGAGTACACAACATTCACCATAAAACCTCCTTCCCGCTTAATCTCTCTTGCTGTCTTTAGTGTTGCCTACCTCTGTTTGTTAGCAGTTTCTTAACTTGCCATTAGAACTTTTTTTTTGATAGAGTATTTTGTTTTAATTAGGCTTTAATCATCAGTCCAGGTCATTCTGCAGCAAAGGGAAATAGAGGTAGGCTTGCTGCACTTGTGGAAGAAATAGACCTTGGCACATTGCATAGATTGGATAAGAAAAGAGATACTGTTGCATCCATTCCAGAATCTAATCCAGCATTGCGTAAAGCTAAGAGGGAAGCATACTACCAGGTAACTTGGCACTTATTTGGGTTGAAACTTTTTACTCTTGAATAGGTGGAAGATTGAAATGTAGCTTAAAGTATTGCCGTTTGATTTCAGCATATTTACCACACAGTTGGCATTGAGGGTAATACCATGTCCCTTTCGCAAACGAGATCAATTGTAGAAACAAGGATGGCTATTGGAGGGAAAAGTATTGCAGAGCACAATGAAGTTTTAGGATTAGATGCTGCCCTTAAATACATCAACACCACCCTAATCAATAGGTAATACTATACAATAATAATGTCACATTGCATTTTAATGCAGTTACCTCCTAATGTTTTATGCAGAAATCATTAGATTTCTTATGATTCGGTTCTGCAGCAAATCTCCTTCCGACCTATTCTACAGCTTCAAAAATCTCTGAACTCTCTACCTAAACCTTCTTTGCATTGCCGAAATGGTGATAGGGTGTGGCCGACAAAGACAAAGATTTTATGCGTTATAAATTATTTCATCTATTTTAAGCCTTGGAGCAATATTTCATTTAAATAAGTGATAAATGCAGCAAATGATAACCGCTGAACATAGACTATTTTATTTAGTATTTATACTAGGTTGCTTCATTTAAAAAGCTGATTCGAAATGGGTTAAGGAACATTATTTTTTGCTTTATAAGCATATTATCTTAGCTAATTTCGATCGGAAGAGAAACTTGTGATTGGCGTTTTCAGCAGTGGCTTATCAAGTTTTTGCCCACACTTGTGATTGGCGTTTTCAGCACTGACTTATCAAGTTTTTGCCCAAACTTGTGATTGGGTTTTCACCAGTGGCTTATCAAGTTTTTGCCCACACTTGTGATTGGTTTTCAGCACTGCTTTATCAAGTTTTTTGCCCAAACTTGTGACTGGCGTTTTCAGCACTGGCTTATCAAGTTTTTGCCCAAATACCCCACATAACTATTTATTTCTAATTCCCAGTTCTCCGGTTCTAACTGTATACTAAATTTTAAGTTACACTACTTAATATTATAAAGGTGTTGAAATTACATTGCCGTTATAAGGGGCCGTGCCGTGGTTGTAAAATATTATTAATAAAATATTTGTTAATAGTGGAAAATAAATTGTTAAAAATAAACAAGTGCAGTAGAATAGTTAGAGAAATTAGGGCACTGCTGAGTCGACATGTGCCACGCTGGCGTAGCAGCTAGCGATTGTATTCATTCTGGTGAGTGTCGCGGCAAGGGAAGAATGATCCTGCACGTGTGGCTGATCTGCGGTAAGTACTAGCCCAGTAAAATAGGTTTTTTACCGAGGGGGAAAATGCCTACGCACAGTGTGGAACTTGCACCCACTAAAAAACCCCCTTCCCTCACAGGCACTTGTCCACCCCGGAACTGCTTATGGTACTACTCCGGCCTAGCTGGACCCCATTCTCGGGAGGTCTAGGTGCCTTTTCATTTCGATAATCTTCAGCCGCAGGACTGTCCGGATAAAGGTAGCCACTCAGTCCCAACGGTCCCCCCGGGCGAGCATGGCCCTCACCACCGTCTCCGGGGAGATCCTCCCTATTTCGGCTTCTAGTCTCTGCCGTTCTTGCTCCCATCTGCCACATCTAAAGAAAGTATGGAACGCATCATCTCTCTCTGCATCTCCGTAGATGCACGACGGGTCACCAACTTTCCCTACCCTCCACGGGCACGCAGCAAAACAACCATGTTCTGTATGAAATTGGGTGAGGAGGTAGCCGACCTCGCCGTACCGCCTACTTACTCATTCTGTCAGACTGGGGATGAGCCTCGTGTTCCACCTACCGCGGTGCTCATTCTCCCAACGCTTCTGCAACCTTCGCAGCGTGGCCCGTCTGGCCCTCCGCCTGGCCTCCGCTTCGAACGGCTCTCCCTTCCTCTCCCAAACCTCCAGTCTCTATCTGGCCTGAAGTTCAATCAGGATTACCCCTGCGATCTAGGACGGCCGGTTCAGATACCGTCCGGTATGCGCTGACTATCCTAAGCGCCCCCTCCTTTGTAACGCCTCCGGTGTCTCGCCTTACTAAGGACGTTAGCCTAGATCTCACTTTCATACAGGAGGATGGAGTCCGCGACGGACATGAGGAGCTGGCGTCTGCTGGCCCTCGGTCCCCCCCCCCACGCCCCCCCCCGTAGCCAATAACCGTCGACTCAGCGGGTACAAACCCTGGTATTGCCACGCTAAGTATTTTTGCACATCCACCGTTAGCACTCCTATTAGACTTTAAACCCGTTCACTGACCGTTACACCATCATAAATAAAGACATACTAATTATTTAAATTATAGTACGGAATAGTATATTTATTTATTAGACTCTTAGGACTTACCGTCCTGTAACAAATACAGTTGAGTTTAGTTTACTTATGATTCCAAACCAGATTAAAATAAGAAGAAGTAAATGAAAATTTACAATAAATATATAATATTATAATATAATAAATTAATGAAAGAATTAGGGAAGGGATTAATAAATTATTGAAAGAATGAATCAGTTAGGGGAGCGATTAGCTCAGTGGTTAACGCACTGGACTCCCACGCGGAGGACCCGGATTCGAGTCCAGCTGTGCTGCCCTTAGATTTTTTTCTTAGTAGGAGCGTCTACAGCTCACTGTCCGGTGATGGACAGGTTGTCTGTTACGAGAGAACATTGTTTGGAGGCCGGCCGTGCTCTGAGAAGGCTCCAGGCGCCAGTAACCATAGATGTTGATGCGGCTTAAATTAAAATAAAAAAGAATAATACATTGGTTAAAATGCTTGCGAAAAGATTTTTGCTATCATTAATATTCCACATATACTATAAGGTCTTATGAATTACTAACAAAGTATTAGCATTTAGACAGAAATGTATACCTAGGTTCTTTTTCTAATTCTAGTTTCATTGTATTGTCATTATTAATATCACCAATTTCCCATAACATAATAATGTAAAAACCCCCAGATTCATTACTATTAAAGGCATAATGACCTCGGTTGTATTGGAATGGACAAATTTTGTAGTTAGTGTTCGGTGCGGTCACTTTAGGTGATTAACACTGTATTCCGCCTTTTGACTGTAACTTAAAAGAAAGTACTCTTCTGACTGTTGTGCAGTACACCTGTGTTTATCGCCGTTCACTTTTTATGTGCATCAAGTGCTCTTTTCGCCTAATTTGTTTCGCCTTTGCAAGTGTATTTACTCTCCCAGCGTATTTAATCTCCGCTGTAAGCATATTTCTCTTACTGAGAATTAACTTGATTTACGCCTTCTTCTCATTCAAGAAGAATACTCATCTAATTTCATCGACTTTCCGGCTTCAAGACCTTCTTCAGCGTCATCCATTGACATCTTATTGCATTCACTCATTACTCACACATACAACATTCACACCTAAACAACTTTCAAACGCCTCATGTACACCAACCCCCTACGTCACTTCACCGCAGCCCAGCGCCAACGCTCTTGCTTCCGCTTACATCATCTTCGAGGTGAGTTCAGTTTTATATATCTTTCTGCCAATAATTTTCTTTTCCCTTACCTTCTTCAACATATTACTTCTTTAAGTATATTTTTATATCTTCTATTTTCATACTTGCGTTGGGGTTGCTTCTGCTTCGGGTTAGTTACCACATTTAATGAAATTCATCAAAAACTGAAAAACTGTTCAGTAAAAGCGCACTTCCGCTTTACTAATTTTCTTGAAACTCGGAATATTGGCCATTTATTTCTTTCTGATTAATTTTGTTTGGATGGTAGAATTGTGTAATCAGCTATGAAAGCACTTTAGAAAAACACATAATCCCACCCCTCCCATAAAAGCCCTATTAAATGACATCAAAAGCAATGTTTCAAATAAAATGTGTAGCTCTTTATATGTACAGTACACATTCCTACTTTAACGATAATCGCTGGAGCCGTTTTTGAGAAAATACCAGAAAACTAAAAAACACATTTCAGTAAAAACGCACTTCCAGTCATCTGATTTTTTTCAAACTCGAATTTCAACAGCATATTAAATTCTAACGCCTGTACTTGATTAATCGCCCAAACACCCGCTCCATATATAGGAGAGATGGTACTGGAACATCTTGATATAACTTCTCTTACGCGTCCCAGCTCATGAGCTTGGCTGTCGAACAAGTGCTCAAAACGGCGCTAGCTGCTAAACCTTTTGATAGGGCTTGTTCAAGCGCTTTGTAAAAAGTACCAGGTAAGGAAAATTTTACACTCAAATAGTTATATTCCGGTTTAACATCTAGAGGAATACCATATTCCTGTTTAACATCTAGAGGAATACCGTTATACACGAAATTTCTTTCTTTAGTCCCCTTATTAAATTTAACAATATTGGTTTTTTCTTAGTTAAATTCTAGGTAATTTTCAATGCAATAGAAACATTTTTCAAACATTTTTAACTTTTTCCACACATTACAATGACTATTACCGAGAATGACAAGACCGTCAGCTAGAAAAGCATAACTTTATCTAGTTTTGAGTTTATTTGACCACCAAACACTCCGTTTTGTCTAAAGAGCTTTCAATATCTGAGATGTACAAATGGAAAAGTTTAGGGCACAAGACTTTACCTCGAAGTATTGATATTTATTGGCTTTGAGAAACCAGAATTAATCTAAATCATACGGGCGCGGTCATATATCAGTTTTGGTACTCTAATCAATTTGAGCTAATACAAAATAACAAATCTGGTATGAAACACTCACGCAACTTTCTCTTATCCAGTTCTCAAAATTATAATTGACAAATTTTATAGTAATTGTAATTTATGTCATATCTCTGATGACAAACTTTATAGTTAGTATACTAAATTTAAAGAAATTCATCGGTGTCTTTATGGAGAAATTCGTAAAAACTGAAAAACTATTCAGTAAAAACGCACTTCCGGTTTACTAATTTTCGTGAAACTCGAAATTTCGCCAATCAATTTATTTCTAATTAGTTTTGTCTAGATGGTAAAATTGTATAATCAACTAAGATAGCATTTTAGAGGAAAACATAACCCTACCTCTACCCCGAAAGCCCGCTTAAATGTGTTTACCCGGAGAAATGTTTCAAATAAAGCTGAAGCACTTCATTGAGTAGTTCACATAGTTAGTTTAAAGAAAATCGTTGTCGTTTTTAAAGAAAAGAAGAGTCGTTTTAGAAAAATAGCAGAACATTGAAAAACACTTTTCAGTAAAAATGCACTTACGGTCATTTGATTTTCTTCAAACTTAGATTTTCCACAACATATTTAATTTTAATTAATATTATTTAGATGATAGAATTGTGTAATAAACTGAAATAACACTTTAGAAGACAACGTAACCCTACCTTTCCCCCAAAAGTACCCTTAAATGCATTTTCCCGGAGAAATGTTTCAAATAAATGTATATCTTTGTATATTTAGTTGATATAACCAAGTTTAAAGAAATCATCGGAGCCATTTTCGAGGAAATTGCAAAAAAGTGAAAAAAAAAATTCAGTAAAGTGGTACTTTAGGTATTTAGGTATATAGGTATATATATAGGTATATTTAGTATTTAGGTATACTTTAGGTATATATAAAGTGGTAAAGTTAAGGAATTTTGACAGATAACGTACTATCGGATTCCATGGTGATACCCAAACGGAATATCAAGTTTGAATTTTCTGCGATTTTTCGTTTTTGACTTATGCTGTTCACATACACACGAGTATGTATGTGAGTGCGTGTATTTGTGTTCTACATAACTCAGAAACAGAAAATCGCACAGAGCTCAAACCCTTCTCGCCCTTGCATTTGTGCATTTTTACCTTGAAGCTAGCCACGCCACGTCAATTGCTGCTCTACCGCTTGTACATACATACACACACACACAACATATTTAATTTTAATAAATATTATTTAGATGATAGAATTCCACGAATGTCAGTGTATATCCAGTGTTTTATCAAGGGACGCTCTAGGTATCTATCACCACAGGATTTAAGCAATTTAAGATACCATAGTAGGGCACACTTCAAAACATACTGTAACGCAGCCACTGGTGCCATCTAGGAGAGAAAGGCAGGTACATCAAATCAAGTTCTCCTCGTGGCCGCTAAGGTCTGAAAACACACATAGCTCTGAACTAGAACAAGAAGAGAAAGATGAAGCAATGGAGCCTGAACAAGAAAGTGACACTAGTGGCCCAATGGATATGGAGTTACCAAATTTGGCACCTCCCTCTCCGCAACCAAATGTGCTGATAATCTTGTCAGTTTACAGCGGTTGGGTTAGCGCTGATGTGTTACTTGGCCGATGGAGAATGGCATTAGATTTATTTGGAAGAGTATTCATGGAAGATGTCGGATTAGAATCAGGTTTAGTAGTCGGCGAGCTTGGAGGATTTCCAGTAGAAGAAGCGAAATTCAGAAGAGATATGGAACGAATTAGAAATCAACAAAATAGAGATCTCACTCCATCGAAGGTGGAAAAAGATGGGACTCAACTTCTATTCCAGACATTAAAAGAATTACACAACGTGTATAATTCACATCAAAGACGTGCTAGTGTTCAACCTCCGCTAGCAGTTAATATAGCGAAAGTAACCCTCAAAGAAGAACCCGGATAAAGCTCTGGCGTGGCATGAAGCTTTTATACAGCCATCGCCGGGACACTGCTCGTAAATGAAAAGCAGCCAAATCTTGAAGGTATACAAGTTGGTTCCCGATCGCAGTATAATGTTTTGCCAAGACTTGGCACCAGGGACAGTGATCAAGAGGGCGTAGAATCATGGCGAGATCATCTTCCTCAGAAGTAGAAGTTTCTCTTACTAAGAGTAAGAGAAAGTAAAAAGTTACCTCCATAGAAGTTGGTGATTTAAAGAGTCAAACGCCTTTTTACTTTCTCTTACTGTAAGAGAAAGTATCGTAATCGTGTCAAATTTTCTATATCGAATTACCGGAAAAATCCGTTTTCAGGTTCCTTGAGTTCAAAAAAGTGGTTTTTGATGATTGGTCTGAGATTGGTGTTAGTGTGTGTGTGTCTGTGTCAGTGTGAGTGAGTATGTGTTCAGCATAACTCAGAAACAGAAAATCGCACAATGCTCAAACCCTTCTCGCCCTTGCATTTGTGCATTTTCACCTTGAAGCTAGCCGTAGTAGCTTTAGAACATACCACGCCAAGTGCTGCTCTACCATAGCGCCAATGACAATAAACTAGGCATTCATTGCCTTTTGATTCCGCTGACAATTGAACCATGTAGTAATAAGTAACGTAGTAGAGTAGGAAAGTATCAAGGAGCATTAAATTAAGCTATCACAGTGGTACAGCTGTTAGCTGTTTTTATACAAGCAGTGAAATTAAACTTTGATCCTAGTTTTATATATGTA
The DNA here is from genome assembly GCA_011037195.1 of Triatoma infestans. Classification (NCBI taxonomy): domain Eukaryota; kingdom Metazoa; phylum Arthropoda; class Insecta; order Hemiptera; family Reduviidae; genus Triatoma; species Triatoma infestans. The sequence continues at coordinate 53,219 of JAAEAF010000896.1, forward strand.
TATATATAGTTATGTACATATAGCTTCCCATTGTACCATAAAAAAAAAGCATTTTGCGGTATTCGATATGAAGGCATTATTTTTGCAGTCACTAGCGTTAGTTCTTTGAGCTAAGTTTAGTGTGTATTGCTTGATTTAATAATGGATGAAATACTTGTATTTTTTGCGAAGGATAGGTCAGCTTACGATTGAAGATTTATTGGAACTTCACAGAAGAGTGCTTGGATTTGTGGATCCCACTGAAGGTGGATATTTCCGTCGGACCCAAGTGTTTGTAGGCGACCATATACCTCCTCCACCTTCTAACATTCTTCCTCTTATGCAAAAATTGTTAAAGTGGTTAGTATTTATTTGTTTTTTGAATTATATTTCTCCGACATTGAAAAGGGGCCGACTTTTTTCAATATTTATTTAAGGTCTAATCTGTTTACAATGTAAATTTTATCTAAATTGCACATAGGTTGAATTCTTGGGATGCATTGAGCCTCCATCCTATACGTTATGCCGCCCTTGCACATTACAAGCTTGTCCACATTCATCCTTTCAGTGATGGTAACGGGCGGACATCTAGACTTCTAATGAATATGATACTGATGTGGTCTGGCTACCCACCTGTCATTATTTTAAAACAAGATAGAATCAGGTAATTGTATACAACGCTATTATACAATATTCAGGCCCTGAAGCATCCGCCCAAAAATAGTTTTAGTACTGAACAATATCATATACTCGACCAAACCCGCAGGAGACACCACTTTGCACTACAATGCACATTTCCACACTAGAAGTGTATCAACTAAATTTGCTCTGTGCAAGTCTATGTTATCACACTGTTCCATAGCAATGGGAAGGTCAGATTACCGGTTCCTGTCTCCCGATCCAGCGGTTACTGAGCATCTGTTTGTTAATGTTTGATGCGAAATGGTATGAGACAAAACTATTGGCCTATACTTACCGCCAGGTACTTTAAATGAGCAAGATTTCGCTAATTTTATTCGCCTAGAGTTACAACAGTTGCTGGTGCCATTGAATATCAGAACAATAATGTGGTTCCAACAAGATGGTTGTCCCGAGCATTATACCTTAGTGGCGAGGAGAGAAGTGTGGCGAGGAGATGTTCAGTAACAGCTAGATCGGGAGACTGGGACCGGCAAGCTGGCCTTCGAGATCACCAGATTCAAGCCCGCTTGATTTTTTCTTTGGCGGTATCTAAGAGAAAAAATTTATACCAAGAAACCAACAACTCCAGAAGCACCTAAAGAAGACTTAATCCGAACCTGCTTAGCAATTCCGACAGACATGATACGATTAGCATATGTGGGGGAGCGACTGCGCTTGTACCGTTTAAGCCGAGGAGGTCATTTTGAATAAATAGGAAATATTTTTCTCTGCCTGTCCTCCCAATATTTCTCCAAAACTCTCGTCTCCCAAAGTCTAATCTGACTATCACAGAACCTCTCAGTGACTAAAGGGCTGGCTCGAAACCACAAAAAGGTAAGGAGGATCCCTCCCTAGCCAGCTGATCCGCCCTCTCATTGGCCTCTGTTCCCGCGAGACCGGCTACCCCAATAGAGCTACACGTTGCTCCTCTGAGCTAAGCTATTAAACCTTCTCCGTCATTCTCCCACCAATTTCGAACTCCAACACTGCTTGCTCAAAGCCATCAGTGCGGCATGACTATCAGAAAATATCCTCACCTCTTTAATTTCTCCTTGCCATTCCCCTTCAAGGCAGCAGCATTCAATGATGCCAATGACCTCAGACTGGAAGGCAGTGGCCATACCTTCCCCAGTCGAACTCCTGCAACCATGCTCCCGCTCCTGACAGGCCGGTTTGCTTCTGTCTAGAACCATCCGAATAGCAGCAAATAATGCCGTTACCCGTCTCCATTGTAAGAGTATTCTCCCCTAACCTGCTGTTGCTAATCTCATCGGCCCTCTCAAATCCCCATTTCCCCTTAAGGTTTTAAAATAGTTTTTTAATTTTAACAGCATTTGAATTCTCTTATTTATTCGAAATTAATAAGAAAACCAGCTTTTAGTTTTAGTTTACGAAAACAGTGAAATAGGAAAAAAAGTGTTAAAAAAGGAAAACAGGAAGGAAACGGAAGGAAAACAGTAAAAAAAAAAAGTTCAAACAAATGTGATTATTCATACGTATCTGTGCAGTTATGACACTAAGATTAAAGGAAATCTCTATAAGCGTTTCCGACAAAGTCCAAAAATCTCAGAAACTTATTCCGTAAAGTTGCCCTTTCGGTTAATCGATTTACTTCAAATTGTAACTAGCAATGTTTCTTTCTAATGTGAATAAATATTATATTGGTGGTACAACCATAAATTGTACTGAAGTGGTACTTGAGAGGTAAGCTTAACATACTGTTCCCGCAGAACTCCTCAATAAATCAATTTTCCTGGGAAAATGTATCAAATAAAAGTGATAGATATTTATGTATGTTGAAAACACACACACACACACACACATACATACATACATATGTATTTATATATATGTATATATATATATATACACAGCCTTCGGCGCCCACCCTTTTACCCCTCCTAAAATTCGGAAGAAAAATCTGTGTCAAATGGTGAAAAATTACTCAAAATTCGTCCAGCCGAATTCGCAATTATTCGGCAATCATATTAATGCATGTGACGGGGACTCACCTCCCATGGCGCTATCAGCAACCAACCCCCCTCCCCGGGTGTGGAGGCCTGCCAAGAAAGAAATGTAAGAATAGATAAAGTTAATAGAAATGTATGGTTACAAAACTTGTATACAAAAAACGTTTTTGATAGTTTCAGAATAAGGTATTATTATTCCTTATTTTGAACGACATCTTGACAACGCAACATATAGTTGTCCGTGGCTAAATAAGAGTCTGTCCACATATAGTCCAACATGATCAATACTCTGTTTCTGAGACTTAATAATAAATAGCTACAGCAAAAGCTGAAACTATAATTATTGTCTGTGTAGAGCAAATTGTAGCCCACTTAGTATTCCTACTTCTGCACGATCACCATTCATATTTTTACAGGTAATTGAATATTTACGCAATTTAACTGTTTTTAATTGTAAGTGTTTCACACTCATACTCATAGCATTGATTTATTTATTCATTATTTACTACTACGGCTTGCTCCCTGACCTCCACCCGGAAGTTGCCTATGCGTGGCAGTGCGTGATGCATTTCACTCAGTTGTTCAATATTAATTTGTTAGCACTCATTTCAATTAGTCATGTTTAGATTCTGTTCCAATGGTTACTATAAATGGTATATTAAATGGTCTGGATTGGACTGGATGAACTGGATTTGAATGTGGACTATACATCATTTTAAAGATCTCGTCAAAAGCAGGTAACCCCCATCTGGGCGAGGCGTTGAGGGAAAGCCATTTTCAAGATATTCGAGACGACGCATCGTTTTCAAGATATTTAGGGAAATATAGAAAAAATTTAACAGATCTAAACCTACCTCTTAGTTTTCTGTTAATAAATATGCGAATAATCAAGTTCGAGCTTCATGGTTTTATTTTATGCTGTTAAAGCACACACACACACCACACACATCATATATATAATATAATATATATATATATATACCCCTCACCCCTCAAGAATCGATTTCAAAGAAAATTCTCAAGAAAATTGTTTGTCAAATGATGCGAACCGCTTGAAAATCCGTCCAGCAGAATTTGCAACAAGACCACATTTCCAGAGGCGCGGCCACTGACACCTTCGGCGCCCCCACTTTTCTGTACATTCTAAGTGTCAAATGGTGCAGCCCGCTTAAAAATTCGTCTAATTAAAATTGTATTATATTCTAATTACTATTACTGCCTAATTCGGCAGCTTAACAGGTCCTTGAGGGTCGCTTTTAACAAATCTTGGGAATAAATCTGCTGTAAAAAACTCACACGTCTTCCTTATCTTCTGCACATAATACGAATTTAGAAATGAGAAATTTTTGTATATGTTGCAATTTGATAATTTGTAATAAAATTATTATTTGGCATGCACTTTGTTGCATGGTATGCCAGTTATGCTGAACCATAGGGTGGGAACTCACCCCTCAACATTCTCTAGACAACCCCTCACCCCTTTAACATTCTTAAGAAAATCCCCTGTCAAATGGTACAAATCGCTTGAAAATCTTGCAATATTAACGTATTTTACAGTGGCTCAACCTCCCTGTCGCCTTCGTCGCACAATCCCTCACCAATGTTAACATTTTTAAGAAAATTCTATCACATGGTGCCAAACGCTTGAAAATCCGTCCTGCCGCATTTGCAATATTAACGCATTTCACAAAAATGAGACCTTTATTCGTAACCAAAAACGTGACACAAAATAGTTTACTATTTTATAGATATAGAATAGATTAAGATATATTTCAAATGCATCATATACTGATTGTGTGGAGTATGCTGAAAATAAAGGTATTAAAACACAGAAATACACACACACACACACACACACGCACACCCCATGTGTGTATGTCTATTTATATAAAATATTTTATATGCTATATATTATATATAAAAGAAAACGAACCATATTATATATATAATTTGGTTACGGACATCTCAATATGAGGAAACTCCTGTAAACAAAGTATGATTATGTCATTTGTAATTAATTAAAAGTTTTACTTTTTAAATTAATTTCTTATAATTTTTTTCAAGGTATTACGAAGCAATAAAGATGGCTAACAGAGGAGATATTCGGCCATTTGTTCGATTCATAGCAGAGTCAGCTGAACAGACGCTTGATCTCTTCCTTTGGACAACGTCTGAGTATTCGTCAACATTACTGGCACTTGAACGAGTTGATAGACTTATTACTGAAAAATAAACGTCTTAATGTTTTCTTTAGTTTATTTATGTATATTGTGACGTTTTTCCCTCTAAACTAGCTACTGCAACTAGTTTTAAGTGGGTTCGTTTAGATAAAATACTCTAAACTTCAATAAGAAAAACATCAATTTATTGTTTTACACAATAAATTATAAATACGACACTTAATAATAATTAATTCACAGTTTAAACCACAAAAGTTCACTTTGTTCGCTTTTTATACATTTTTCACGAACGTACACTTCGTTTTGAACAAGAACTCCTCTAACTCTCTGTTGTCCCCACTATTTATACCGGTGGAGAAGGGTCTAGAAGATTATAGATTGTGAGAGAGAGAGAGTGAGAAAAGGACAATGAGACAGTAAATGTGGGAAGTGAATTTAGTGAACACCTTTTATTTCCTTTCATCATTTACGAACATATAATTATTTAAATACTATAGAAGAATCAAGAAGCCAGAGACTCATCAAACATTTTGGTGAAGACTGGTTTTTCCAACTTTATGCTGATAATGGCTAATTGCAGTAACTCAAATATATTGGTTTTTCCATGTTTGGTTAATGTTAACCCAAAACCAAATAAAAAAAAATTGCTATTTACCATTATTTAAGTATTCGATCAGTAGATTGGCAGAACAAAAGAATAAATAAAGAAACAAAATTAACGTTTATTAAACAAAACAACAGTTACTTAAGTAAAGAATAGCAAATAAATTTCAATTTTATAATAATTAAAAAACCGCAATGCTATTCTTTCGTCCCCTAGAAGATTCTGTCATATTCAAAATAGTTCTAATTACTTCTGGAATGTTCTAGAAAGTTCTAAATTGCTCCAGAATACTTTATTTTATATTAAACTCCAAAATATAACTATTTAAATTTAGTTTATAAAAACTTTCTTCTTTATACTATATAAGTTTGAGTTGCTGTTTAGATTACTTTAATGTAAAATTCAATTAAATCGTCCTTCAATTTACATAACAATCTTTAATATTTTATTAAATGAAGTATATTTTAAGAAAAAATCATCAGCCAGAAATATGATAAATTTTGTAATTGATCCAAAGAAATCATATTCCATTAACATCTAAAAAGGTAATGTATTTGGCATTGGTGCTATCAATAGAAGTCCACTGTGGAGCTGTGCTCAGTGAAACTATGGATTGACCGTGAAGTTGTAGAAGCTGAAGAATTATATGTGATGGTAACATTCTCCACCTAGTGAATCGCCTAATCAGTTTTAAATAATGATAATCATATTGTAAAAGACAACGTACAAACAAAATATGAGTTGTGCCTCACATGGTCAAGTATTTTGCCTACAAGGAACTCCTCCAGCGTTTAAATAGATAATTTCTGCAGCAGTGGGTTAAATATTTGATCAAAAACAAGTGGTATTTATGAAGCTACAAAAACATTCTCTTTTCTGTCGTATGGATCCAACATCTTTCTTACTTGATTGTCACCAATTTTGCCTTATTTCAATCAAAATGAACAAACCACAATGAGTTTAATTTCTAAGGTTGAGCAAAGTTTTGAGCATGAATAATTTCTTTAAAAACGTAAAAGATAGTTCAAGAATGCGTTATGATATTGTCATGTAGTTTTATCTTATTTGAATTGTATTGGTCTCAACATACATTTTATTTTATTTTAGAGTATGCTTGAAATTAGTACTCACTTTTGCTTTTCTGTTTACTCATTAACAGAGGAACTAACAGGAAAGTTTAGTTTTTATAGTGACCAGATCTGGGACAGTATTCAAGAATTTGCCCTGATGATAACACTGAGCACAGAAGTAATAATTACTGAGCTCGTCCACAATTAGTACCCAAAGAAGAGGGAAAAGTACATAGCCCGGCCAATGGGAATCGCCCCATAGCTATGGAGCCCAAGGTTGATATTACTCTTCTTTTGAGATTTTCTATTCAGCAAAAACCAGGGTACTTATCCCTCTCCTCTGGACAGCTCTAATTATTAATTCCTTTGAGGGGGCCGTTAGTCCATATTCGAAACCAGTATTGGACAATTTAAAATGCCATTTATGGTAACCATAGTAACAGTTTCTAAACTATTTATCTCATAAATTACTGAAACGATTGCAGAAAAAAAAATATTGAAAATTGAGTGATGTGCTTACCCCGATGGCGGGACGAATAGCGGCACTTCCTGAGGGTGGCGCTGCCGTTGGCTGACAGGATATCTGATCACCCCTAGTCACATAATATGTATATTGTACATATACAGGGTGTCCCAAGGTATGTGGATAAGACTTCTTCTCGGAAACTAAGATAGCTAGAAAAAAACTAAAAAATACGTGTCCCCGTAGTTTTTTTGTTAGAAAACCAAATTTAATTTGCAAATTTGTTTTGGTGCTTCGAGAAGCGAGATACAGGCACCAACTTCATTTTACTTTCTCTTACTCCTAGTAAGAAGTATTGTAATCGTGTCAAATTTTCGATATCGAGTTTTCACCGGAAATATCCGTTTTGAGGTCCCCTGAGTCCAAAAAAGTGGTTTTTAGCAAATGGTCTGTGTGTATGTGAACAGCATAGCTCAAAAACGAAAAACCATAGAAAGTTGAAACTTGATATTCCGTTTAGGTATCACCGTGGGATCTGACACTACGTTATCTGTCAAAATTCCTCAACCGGAAGTACCACTTTACTAGTTGGATTTTTTACTTTTTTGCGATTTTCTCAAAAATGGCTCCGACGATTTTCTTTAAACTTCAAACATCAATCACACATACAAAGAGCTACAACTTTTATTTGAAACATTTCTCCGAGAAAATGCACTGAAGGGCACTTTTAGGGGAGGGGTGGGGTTAGGTTTCCATCTAAAGTGCTATTTCAGTTTATTAGACAATTCTGTCATCTAAATAATGTTAATTAGAATTAAATATGTTGTTGAAATTCCGAGTTTGAAAAAAATCGGATAACCGGAAGTGCGTTTACTTTACCACTTTACTAAATGATTTATTCACTTTTTCGCAATTTTCTCAAAAATGGCTCCGACGATTTTTTTGAAACTTTGTACATAAACTAAACATGCAAAGAGCTACAACTTTTATCTAAAACATTTATCTGGGAAAATTCTTTTAAGGGCACTTTTAGGGGAGGGGTGGGGTTAGATTTTCATCAAAGTGCTATCCTAGTTGATTATACAATTCTATCATCCAACCATAATTTGTTAGAAATAAATAGATGGCTGAAATTCCGAGTTTCAAGAAAATTAGTAAACCGGTAGTGCGCTTTTACTGAACAGTTTTTTCAGTTTTCGACGAATTTCATTAAATTTGGGTACACAAACTATAAAATTTGTCAATTATCATTTTGAGAACTGGAGTAAGAGAAAGTTGTGTGAGTGTTTCACACCAGATTTTTTCAAATGGGGAGGTGTGGTTTTTATTTAAGAAATAGATTCCTCTATTTTTTGTAAGAAAAATTTACTTGAACGGTTTTTTTTCTTTGAGTGATATTTTACAAGTTATGAATGAAAACATGATTCCTATAAGAAATTTCAAAATGATATTATAACGGTTTTTGATTGAATAGAAGAAAAGTACTATTTTATTATAAATTTTACTCCTCATTAATTACAGATCTTGCTCGAACTGGGCCCCCACCATTAGAGATGCATACACATGCTTTTTCCTGCCAATTGACCTTACGACCAAAGAAGAAATACATCTCTAATGGTGGAGGCCAGTTCGAGCAAGATCTATACGTTTCCTGAATGTTAAAGACGTGTCAATGATAACTCCTAGATCCCTAACAGAATTAACTCTTGTAATGGCTGAACCTTCCAGACTGTACGAGTAGGAAATCCCAATAGGAGGCCCAGAAAATATTATAACATTACACTTATTAATATTAACTGTCAGTGAGTTATTGCACCACTCATAAAATATTTGGAGATTGTATTGCAAGATCCTTACGTCATTAAAGTTATTCACTTTAAGAAATATCTTTAGATCATCAGCCAGGAGCTACACTCCTACACCAGAAAATATGTCAACCACATCATTATAGAATATAAGAAAGAGAAGTGGACCCAGATGAAACCCCTGCGGCACCCCAGAGTAAACACTGAAAGCTTCAGGACAATGTAAACATTCTTTTATCATTTTAACATTCTTAAGAAATATGTTATGAAGAAATTTGGTGAGGATCGGTCAAGAATGAAACATTCAATCAATCAAACACACCAAATTTCTTCATAACATAATTCTTCAACGGTCAACAAATACTTTTATATTCTTGAGAAAATTCTGTGTCAAATGGGGCAAACTGCTTGAATATCCATTTGATTATTAATGTATTATTATTATATTCTTAATCATTATAGCTGCCTAATTCGGCAGCTTGGCGGATTCTTGGGGTTCACTTTTAATAAACCTTGGGAATTGCTCAAAAACTCTTATGACTTTATCTTACTGGACATAATGGGAATTTAGAAATGAGAAATTTTGATATGTGTTGTACTTTGATAAATATTTTGTGTTAAAATTATTTGGCATCACATTGTTGCATGGCATGCCGGTTATGCCGAACTTTCCGGGTGGGGGCTTACCCCTTAACATTCTCTAGAAAATTTTCACCCCTCTTAACCTTCTCAAGAACATTTATTAAATGGTGCTAACTGCTTGGAAATCCGTCCAACTGAATTTTCAGTATGAATGCATTTTACGGTGGCTCAGCCACCCTGGCCCCTTCGTCGCCCAACTCCTAATCCTTCTTAACATTCTTAAGACAATTCTGTGTCAAATAATGCAATATTACTAATATTATGCAATAATTATTAATATTCATAAAATCATGACACAAAATAGCTACTATATATATATATAACAGCCAAGGGCTCTTCTCCATGGCGCCTTGTGAGGCTCCGCCTCCCTGTCACCTTTGGCGTCCTGCCCTTCAGCCTACTTTGTTTTGTTGTTTGCCAACAACTTTGATATCAATTATATCAGTTGCATAGCTGTTAGGCACTGTATAATATACTTACAAGTACAGGCTTATATTGTGGCCAGTTCCATCTGCGCGGCCTGTTGCTAAAGTTACATTATTTGCATTAGAACTAATATTTTCATTTTCTTCACTTTTACTTAACTTAGGCGGCTGCCAAGAACTCATGTTCCTCCTCTTTCAAGTCAGCGATCTTTTATTACCTTTCCCGGTATTGACATTATTACTGTCTGCACAATTATTTTTATCACTATATAATGAAATTTCTTCAAAATACTTACCTGTTGCTTGCGTTGATGGTCCTCTGTTATGAGACATGCCTCCACTGCTCTCTATTACTAGGTAGTTTCTATATTTATCGCTTTTTTAATTGCAAATTCCCACCGCGAAATTTTTTTTTTTTAGTGATCCCCTAAAGAATCTATTAGCTTCTTTGAATAAAACATGCTCAACTCCAAAGAAATAAATGTAAGTCAGTAAGGTAGTGTTTCAGTTGTTTTATATTTATTTAACAATTGTTTGTTTAGTTGTAAAAGGTTTTCATATTTTAGTTGATTTCACAATTCCAATATTTATTTGGAGTCAAAGGTCAGGTAAGAGTGGAGTTAGTTAGTGCAAGTGCTGTTGTACAGACGTAGTTTGCACTGAGTGGATGAAATCCAAGTTTCCCCTCTCACTGACCTGTGAGGTTTTCTCGTCTGTGGTCCGTTGCTGCGTATGTATACATGTCTATATATTGTAACGATTTATAGAGGAACGCGATTTATAGCGTTAATTGTAGTCATATATTTTGTAGTATAATTAAACTATAGTTGGTATTCAAATAGTTTTAATTGTCCTATTCCTGTGAGCGAGTCGCCTGTGTACGTGGAGTATGCGAGTGTGAGTATATGGGTATTGTTGGTAGTATCTACCTTCCTATAGAAGAGGGAAGTAATAAGCAAGAGACAGCGGCCGGCCTACAGAAATAAACAACCTTTTATATTGAACATTTGAGCCTAGCGCTTTCACACAATGCCCAGCGGATGCTTCTGGGGAGAGCTTGGGCTACAGTAGGCCAGTTAATATGCAGTTACAATAAGTATATATATATATATATATATATTGTAGCTAACTCAAAAGTAATTATTATGAGCAATCAATAAAAACCAGATTAGGTTTATATATATATTTTTTTATTAAAGGGTACTACATTAATAAATACTTAAAATGCATAATATTCTATAATTATCGAACTATTTTGGCACCAGTCACAAGTTAATATTTTCCTAGTACGCTTCATTGGGCGCACTTTATAATAAAAATATAAAAATTTGTTTTCTTTATAAAAAATAGTTGGTTAAACTAGAGATATAATACCTGCTTTTCAAGTAATTAACAATGGTACAGATCTGTAAAACTCTAAGTACATATTCTTACGTTATTGATACAAATATAATCTAGAGATTACATTATAAAAGATCTTAGAAATCTCGCTAATTAAAATAAAATAAAAGAAAGTAAAAAAAGGTATTGGATACAAAAAATGGAGTGATCGTACACATAATAATGGTGTATGATAACACGAAAGGAACAATTAAACTAATATTAGGGGTTTGAAGTTCCACCTAATAGTTTTATCTACAAAATACCCATTACTATGTATTATTTCTTTAAAAACTGTAACTTTCCCCAATATGTTATTTGGAGTTATAAATAAAATTGTTCGTATTTACTTTGATTTTATAAAATATTAATAAAAAAAATTAATCCTAGTTTTTTCAATACATTAAAAAAAAAAATCAACTGATTTTCAGAAGGAACTCTGACTCCATGCATTATGATGAAGAAAAAAAAATTTTTTGTACACAATTCGAAGAGACTCTGCAAAACTAGCAATCTCTATAAGATTCAGATTTGGCGGTTATATCCCTAATATGCATTTCAACTGTAGTGGTAAGTGTGTCTATCTCATCAGAAATATGAGTCAGCTTTTTATCTAGCTCATTGTACTTGACATCAGCATCTGCAAGAAAACAAATCAAATCAAACATGGTCCATAATATAACTATAATAAAAGGATTAATAAACTAAAACACACCACTTCGCACGCCAGCAATTTTATTATGTTATTTACACGCTAGATACGTCAGAGATGGGATTAGTCAAACGAGCTGTGTTACCAGTTAATGAAGGATGTTTAGAGCACGTGTTTAAATTAAACTCTATTCACAGTTTTGCTATTTTCACCAATAGTGACAGTTCTAGTGATCAAGAACGTTGGGATAACCTCCAAACTGGCTTTAGTTTTATGGGATTTAATTAACACAAGGGCTACTTGGTGGTCTAAAGCAATGATCTCCAAACGTTTTTGATCGCGTACCCTAAGACGAAAATCATTATAAGTTGTACGAACCCTCTATACAATATAATGTGTGTGTATGTAGTAAAAAATCAAATTATTTATTTACTTAAACAATACATACCTACATTTAAATTAAAAATTTACATTTTGAATGGGAATTTAATGTGAGCAATGTGATTGTATTTGTTCAGTAATACCGTAAAAAATCTGGTTTAATACCATCTAATAATGCAATTCGAAGATCTGGTTCTTCTAACTCTAATTTATTTCTGTATTTGTTTCAAATGTCATTGCAGAATACGGTACTTCACACAGGTGTGTAGAACCAAATGGTAAGATTGCATTCATTGCTTGCTTAGTAAATCTGGATATTCGGTTTTCAATCCATCCACCAATTTATGAAGAGATTTGCCTTTACAAGTGTAACGTTGTTCTTTCTCTTATGTCGCAGAATGGCTGAATAGCCGAAGTCATGGCGTCGAAAAAAAAATCTGCTATTACATGTTCAAAAACCTATTGTTTTGGGTTCTCGAATACAAATACAGACAAGGAATTGGAAAGAATGTTGAATCCAAATGAATCTTCTGAAATGAAACTTTTCAAATAAATTAGATAAGTGTACATATAAAACCTATATTTATGAAATAAATTACTCATATTTTTTACGTATCAGAAAATTTTTTGCTATTTTCACTATGAATAAACAATTTTTGCTCAATTTCCCGCTACCCGCAATTTGAATTTTTCCTTGTATGATCGCAAGTAAGTGATCGTGAGCCTACTTCTTCGGGAGGATGACTGTAAGATTAGACAGACCGCAGACAGGACACACTTACAGTTGTTGTGGTTGGTTCCCCAGAGCTGGAAAGATAGCTCTCACACTTACAGTATTCTGAAAAGAAACTTAGCGTACCCTTAAATATCTCTTTGCGTACCCCACTCTGGGGACCTCTGGTCTAAAGTAATCTCCACACGACGCTCTTATGCCGTAAAAAACAAGTAAATTTACACCCTCCCCACCACCTATATTATGTTTTTTAAAGGCCATCTCATTTTTAATAAAAATTCAAAGTTGAGATTTGAAGAAAATTTGTTAATAAGAATTACAGTAATTGTAATAATAAAAAATTTAAATTTTCAAAATTGAGTTTCCACCGGAAATACATGTTTTGAGATACCTCATGGATTGAGGGAAAACTGTTTTTTATAAACTGGTGTGTATGTGATCAGCATAATTTAAAAAAAACAATCTTAATAGCAAAACTTGATTTTTCGTTCAGTTGCTACCATGGGATCTGATAATAAAGTTGTGGTGAAAAATCAGTCGACCGAAAGTTCCACTTTACTGAACGGATTTTTTTAGTTTTTTTGCTATTTTCTCGAAAGTGGCTACAACTTTTATCTGAAACAGTTTTCCGGAAAAATTCAGGTTCAGGGGGTTCTGAGGGAGAGGTAACGTTAGGCTTATCTCTCTAAAGTGTCATTTTATTGTGTTTTACGATACTATCACCTATTTAATATTAATAGGAAGTTCAAGTATCGCAAAAATTCCGAGTTTGAAACAACATCTGTTTATGGAAGTGCGAATTGTTTTGCTAAAATGCATTCGGATGCACATATGTACATTTTCAGTTATATTTAAAAAAATTAAGTGGGTAATACTAGTATAAATAAATATGTAAACAAATATATAATAAGTAATAAATAGGTAATGTATAAATAACTATGTAAAATGCATTAAAAAAAGTCGTTTGCTACTAACCAGATTTTTTTTTTTATAATAAAAACACAAAAAATAAATTACAGTAAAGTATGATAAGCAAAAGGATGAAATTGATGTGAAAAAATATAAATTTGGAGCTCAAACTTGCAATTATTACTTTTTTTTTAATCAGTAAACAAAAAAGATTAGTTGAAAATGTAGCGGAAGGCCTTCATCTTCAAGAACCGACGAAAAATTAGTTGAAAATGATGATGGTGGTACATGATGATGGTGGTGATAGCAGAATGCTGATTGTGACTCATTTAGCTTCGCCTTAAAATATAGCAATCGAGCGAATTAACTTTTACTCTCAAGTACTGAAAACCTCAGGTTTAATTCTTACATAATTTGAATTATAAATTTTAATAGAAGATTTTTCTTGTTGGCCGTTAGTTGTAATATGAAAACAAGAATTAGTCACAATTTCAAATTGGTCGAGAAGCCAACTAATTCTTGTTTTCATAAATTTTAATAATAAGACGAAAAATGGCGGCCGCTACAATTGGTTTGAATTGTCTACCACATTTTTAGATAAATGAGATGTGGTGGTAGTAGGAGAGAAGAAGAAGCGATATGCGTTCAAGTATCATTAGTAACATTTGTGTTTTAAATATGTACAGGCATGGTCTGTCAGATTTACTCTGTTCGCTTATCTCACGAAAACTGCTAAAAGTAACTAACAAACTAGGCATTTATTAAACCACTGACTATCTGGTCTGTCCTGAATAACAGCCAGGATATTTATTATATTGGAAAACTACTGAATCCCTTTGAATTTCAAATATTGGAAACGAGATGATTCCGCGATGTGTTCTCGCTGCAACGCCAGAAAAGTGGAGGATACCTTATCACTTCATTGGTGTATGTGATAGAACGGGTGTCCTATCTGAATGGAGGGTTAAATGGCTAAAAAAAAAATTGTCCAAAGAAGAGGTTTTTAATCTGATAAAGGGAAGAGAGCGGACACATTTCGTTATGTACCTGAAATAAGCTAGTTATTACAGGAATGAATTAATTGGGGAATATAATTGGCAATGTGAATACCTGAATTGTATAATATGAAGTATTATTTATATCATGTACAATCTCTATCTTAGTTGGTGAAAAATTAAAGTTGATTTTTGTTTACTACTTGACTGTTAATTGAAGAAAAAAAAAATATATTTATAGATATTGTTTGATTCAAAGTGCTTCTAGCGTTTGTAAATACTTATTTATTTTACGAGGTGTGTAAATTAAGTAATGTGAGCAACGTTGTGCTATCAGGTTTTGCTTCAGACTTGGGCACAGTGCAACGGAAACGTTTGAGAAACTGTGCCAGGCCTATGGAGACAATGTTTTGTCGAGAGCACAGGTTTTTAGGTGGTTTAAGTCGTTTGCAGAAGCAAGGGAATCAATTGAAGACGAGCCTCGCAGCGGAAGGCCTTCATCTTCAAGAACCGACGAAAATGTTGGCAGAATCCGCGATCTCGTGCGTCAGATCGTCGTTTGACAGTCCGAATGATCGGCGAAGAGTTGAATTTGACTCACACAACCGTTCATCAAATTTTGACTAATGAATTGGGGATGAGAAAAATTTGTGCAAAAATGGTTCCGAAAAATCTTTCACACCGCGATTTATATAATAAGTATTTCGCCAGTAATAACATTCCTGTGGCTCCTTAGCCTCCTTATTCACCCGACTTGAGTCCATGTGACTTTTTTTTGTTCCCCAAATTGAAAAATCACCTCAAGGGACGTCATTTGGAACATTGGAGAATATTCAAACAGCGTAACCGACAACTGAAGTCTATTCCAGTACCCGAGTTCCAGCACTGCTATGACGAATGGAAGAATCGTCTTCAGCGTTGTGTGGCTTCCCAAGGTAGTTACTTTGAAGGGGACAATGTTGAATTGTAATTTTATTTGAATAAAAAAAAGATAAAAAATCAGTCTCATTACTTAATTTACACATAATATGAGAGCTAGCCCTATTTTCGATTTTCTAAATGAATATATATATATATAGGTAACTTATATATTTAACTATATAAGTTAAAAAGGATTTGGCTGACATCCATCAATAGTTATAATAAAAATACAGACTTGACTGACGGATATTGTCCATTGTCTATGTGTGTTAAAAATTATTTTGAAAAAAAAAAACAGTTTAGGAATTTAGTTTTAGTTTAGAAGTTTAGGAAGAATATTCTGTTTCTGTATTATTTTTGTATCTTTTCAAATACACACATTATATAACACATTACTATTATACACACATTATTATATTGGAAAACTGAGTAGCAGAGGCTTACGAGAAATAAAATAATAATAAAATATTTCGAAACCTGAGGGCGGTCGGTCATAAGCGGACAAATAAAACTGGCTTAAAAAAAACTGACAAGCAATAGCAGGTTCTGCCTTACCGACTAGTCCTAGCAAATAGCTCCTAAATTTCTCTACGCTTAAATAATTACCTTTCAGCTCTTTCAGCAGCGTTGTTGTGTTCAGAGTTAGACGTTGAGCCCAATGCAATAATTTCTGAGCTCTTAATTTAGATGAATCAGTTACTGTTTCTTTCTGTCTTAACTTCATATTCACTTCACCATACTGGGTATCCAGTTGGCCAACCTGTTTATGAAAATATAATCACAATTTCAAAGGAATGTTAATTTATCACTTTTACAATATGTCCTTTACATCAGATTTTTAATTCTGTCGAGCAAACAGTGGTGAACAACAGGAGTAAAAGAGATAGACAAGAGTGATGTTCACCTACAAAGTTGGCTGATATCCACCAATCGGGGTGGAAATAACAAGGATTTTGCTAACATCCACCAATCGGCGTGGAAATAAAAAGGATTTGGCTGACATCCACCAATCGGCGTGGAAATAAAAAAGATTTGGCTGACATCCACCAATCGGCGTGGAAATGAAGAGGATTTGGCTGACATCCACCAATCGGCGTGGAAATTAAAAGGATTTGACTGACATCCACCAATCGGCGTGGAAATAAAAAAGATTTGGCTGACATCCACCAATCGGCGTGGAAATGAAGAGGATTTGGCTGACATCCACCAATCGGCGTGAAAATGAAAAGGATTTGGCTGACATCCACCAATCGGCGTGGAAAAAAAGGATTTGACTTCTCTGTTCAACAGTTGTTGACTGCGAAATCTGTCAGCTGTATATGGTGTTGAAATTGGAATGGTAAATAGGTAAGGATTATCTGCTCATCCACAGTTATGGTTGTGGAAATGGACAATGGCTAATAGTGTAGAATTTTTTTTTTTTTTAATTTAAGGCGTGTAGAATTTTTTTTTTTTCATTCATTATCGATGGTCATTGGGCCCGGAGCCTTCTCAGTGCACTGTCTCGGACAGCAGCTGTAGAGACTCCTACGAAGAAAAAAATCTAAGAGCAGTACAGCTGGACTCGAACTCCGCGTGGGAGTCCAGTACGCTAACCACTTAGCTATTTCCTTCCCTTGGTGTAGAAATTGGAGTGGTAAAAATGTATAGTAGGTAAATACTGGGTAATACCAGTATGAATAAATATGACACAAATATAAATAAATAACTACCTGTGTAAATTGCATAAAAAAAATGACGTATGTATTTCCCACCTGAATTTTCTTATTATAAAAATACAAAAATAAATTCTAGTAAAGTATATGTCAATGGGGTGACAATGGTAATTTTTAACTAGACAATGGTAACTGTGGTGGTAAATAAGTACAGATGATCTGTTCTTTTGATAACAGTAGGTACAGATTATTTGTTGATGTGATTATCAGCAGGTGCGGATAATCTATCATCTGATAACAGTAGACCAGCGTCCAGAAATGGGAGTGAGAAATAGATAAGTATTATCTGCACACAAAAGCAGTTGATGGGTTTGGAAATAGGCATGTGTGAAATGTTCACCCGGAACAAGTGCTGACATCTATGGGAGTGGAAATAGGTAAGGAGACAGAGGACCCAACAACGAGGATGAAAGCAGGTAAGAATTATGTGTTCACTTGAAATAGTTGGCTGACGTCCATCCAATGGAGGGGAACTACATGAAGATTGTCTGTTCACCTGGAAGAGTTGACTGACATTCAAGCAATGAAGTGAAAATAGGCAAAGATTATCTGTTAATAAGCAATGGGATGGGAAACAATGAGAATGGAAATAGGCAAGGATTATGTAGCTGGCTGGAATAAATAGTTGGCTGACATCCAACCAATGGAAATGAAAACACTATCTGTTCACCTAGAATAAATGGCTGTCACCCAACCTATGGGAGTGGTAAATAGGCATTAACCATACAATCTGGTGATCTGAAGGAGCGAGCTTCTCCCGAAAGAAAACTGATGCTGGAATAGCGCCGTCAGCAGACAACAAACCACGAACCTGCACACAGCTATTAATGCACACCTTGGCCGCTTTTTCTACCATGGCAGTGACACAAACGCCAATTTTTGGGGAACCACATTGATTGGAAGTGTCAGTAATAGAGACAAAGCTAATCGGGATTTTAATTGCTTGAATTTGTCATTACCTTGTTTCTAGCATTTTTTACTTGTTCTGCTACTGATTTTGCTACGTCGGCAATTCGCTCTCCTTCATCTTTATCCCTGAATAGAACTGTTCGAAGTCTATACATATCCTCTTTTATCTTGCCACCAACAATTTCAGCTGTAGAGTTTACATTCATAGCTGCATTTGTCATTTCACTTTCCACCTGTAATTTAAAAGCATATTTTCTAACTGTAAATTCGTAATTTTTTACTTTCTCTTATTTTTGTTTTCATTTCAGTCTAGTACTAGGTTTTGAAGGGTTTTTCTTTAACCAATAAAAAAAAAAATACCTGACGTAGATCTTGCTTAATGGCTGTTATATTGTTGTTGGCCATTTCAATTTCTTTTCCAGCTTTCTGCTGGGCATCGCCTGCAAGTTTTAAGCCGTCTAACACATTCTGAGCTTTCATCAGAACATTTTCTGCTTCCTTTCTAAAAGCATTAAAAATCTGTTATGATAAATACTCACGGACTTTCTCTTACTGCAATTTATATAGTCCTAATTTATTATTTAGTCACACGGGTATTATCCAGTTACAAATTTCACACATAACTGAAAATATATAGATTTGCATCTGAAATATAATAATAATAATAATCCGAAATACAAGTCGTAATTTCAGTAAACTGTTTTCCTTCAAACTCAGAATACCGCCCACAATTTTAATATTACTAGAGGGTGTCGTTCCCCTGACCCATGCGGTGGCCCCAATCTCTTGGGAGTGAGTGAAAGCACAAATAACCCCACCCACCGCTCTCCTAAAAGTGCCCTTAATTTTCTCAGAGAAATGTTTTAAATAAAAGTTGTAGATCTTTGTATGTTTAGTTTATATATGAAGTTTCAAGAAAATCGTCGGAGCCATTTTTAAGAATATCGCGAAAAAGTGAAAAAAATCATTTAGTTAAGTGTTACAGTAAACGCTCTTCCGGTTATTCGATTTTTCAAACTCGGAATTTCAACAATATATTCAATTCTAATTAACATTATATAGATGACAGAATTGTCTAATAAACTGAAATAACACTTTAGAGAAAAACGTAACCCCACCCCTCCCCAAAAGTGCCCTTAAATGAATTTTTCCAGAGAAATGCTGTAGCTCTTTGTATGTATAGTTGACACACTAAGTTTGAAGAAAATCGTCAGAGCATTTTTGAGAAAAACGCAAAAAAGTAAAAAAAAAAAAACACTAGTAAAGTGGTACTTCCGGTACAGGAATTCTGGTGATACCTAAACGAAATATCAAGTTTCAACTTTCTACGGTTTTTAGATTTTAAGCTATGCTCTTCACATAAAAACACACACCACACACTCATCATTTGCTAAAAACCAATTTTTAGGACTCAGGGGACCTCAAGACGGATATTTCCAGAGAAAACTCGATATTGAAAATTTGACACGATTACAATACTTCCTCTAACTAGGAGTAATAGAAAGTAAAAATTATAGATATAATAAGATCTCAAGAAGAAATCTGGAGTGTGTTGAGGTAGTGTTATCAAATTCTACCTTCCATATACTGTGATACACAACTACAACACGCTTTAAACAGTTCTCGGCATACTAACTTAGCATCGTCCGACTTGGATTTTAAATCATTTGCAGCAGCCTGATCATTTCTTGTGGAGTTCAATATAGTTTTCACGTCCTTCAGAGAATCTATGGACTCGTTTATTTTTCTTGCTAATTCTGTAATCTGTTCCTGTTTTAACTGAATGTTTAAACTCAATGTCTGAAAGAAATAAAAACCTAGCTCAGCCCATTTTTAACACCTTATTTTAATTACATTTAATTTAATTTTTATGTTTATAGTACTATCAACAATGATGAATAATATAGAGTCCGCAGGGACCACACGACCCTGAGAATAATAATAATAATAATAATAATAACAATAAATTGTTTATTAATGATAATTTCGTTACAATTTTACATCATTAAAAAAACGAAGAAAACAATATGCACGGCCATAGACCATCTGCAGAGTTGCTCTTTAAGAATTTTAAACAAATAAAATTGAAAAAAAATAAAATAAAATAAATAAATTAATACAAATCCTTGTAGCGAAAATACCAAACTATCTACATACATTATAAACATATATAAATAAATAATTGTAATAATATCAATAAAAGCAAAATTTCTTTTTGTATACATATAGTCACTCAACAAAAACTAGTAATTCCCATTAGTTACAACAAAAAAAGTACTCAATAATTAAATTGTTCAATCAGTATCTTTCCGTATTTACCAGCTGAGCGAATAAATCTATTTAATACCGTCCAATCTTTTCCATTTAAATAATCAATTAGTTCTGTTGTACTTATTTGCCCTTTGCCAAAACACCTGACTCTACTAAATTCCATCAGAATTGGACAAACAGCTATAAAATGATTCACATCCTCTTTTGCCCTCATATTACACATTGAACAGTAATGTTGTGCTTCCGTACGAACTACAGTGTAATTTTAACTTAAGAAGGTGCTCTCTCGCTCTAAATATATTACTTATTAAATAAGTATTATTGTCATCAGTCATATAATGGTTATCCAAACATTATCTCAAATCTTTATACAGACAATAAAAAGAAGATGACTGAGCTTTCTCTATACAATCTTCTCTAAACGCTTGTTTTATTCGCTCAAACAGTCCCTCCAAAGAGTCCACGCCCTCATCTCCTACAAGAAATTCATCAAGACTATAACTATATTTATTAAAAAGAGAAGAACAGACATCGTACCAATAAATTTTTCTTTTTATAATTTCTCTCGCAAGCATATAATGGCAGCCTTTTATCCGGTAACGATAGAATGCTCTTAATATACTTCAAAAAGAGCTTCAATGTAAACAAGAATATAGGTTCAGCTCCAGTTTCTAAATAAATTGCGTAATATGGAGTGTTTCTAGGCAAAAAAAATTTTTTTTTTACAAAAAATGTATATGACTGTTCTACCGAATCATATCGCATGAAGCCCCAGATTTGCGCACCGTAGTATATAATCGCTCTGGCCACCGCTTGAAATACCTCATATTTAGTGGAAAATAGGAACATCACTGCTTTTCAGTAGACTACCATAACTCACATTCAAAGCAAATTTAGCTACTGATAACTTCTCCCGAAAATGATGGCTGAAAGATAATTTTGGGGTCATGTGCATGCCTAAATACTTATATGTACTGACATTTTCAATCCTTTTCCCTTTAAAAAACCACCGCTCATTCTTTGCATGTCTACCTCCATTCTTAAATACTATTATTTTAGACTTGTCTAAATTCAATGTCAAATTCCACTGATCACAATAGGCGCTCATTCTATTAATCATTGCCTGCAGTATGGATGGATGATCCGCCATCACAACAATATCATCCGCATACATAAGGCAGCGTATATTTACACCTGCAACTCGTATTCCGCCCTCCTGGACCTCATGAATATCATTCACAAAAACTGAGAATAAAAGAGGCGAAATCACACATCCCTGTTTCAATCCAGTTTGCGTAATAAAGCTCTCAGTGACTCCGTTTGTCGTCCAGACACTTGCTTCTGTATTTGTGTATAACCCCTGCAAAACTCGAATAAATTTTGTAGAGACGTCTATAGAATAAAGTTTATAATAAAGATGATTCCTGATTGGTGAGTCAAATGCCGCCTTGTAGTCAACAAAAAAACAGAAAAGTTTTCCTTTTTTATCGTAAGTCTTTAATTTAATTATATTTACAAGGTTGAACACGTTATCAGCCGTAGAATAGCCCTTTCGCAAGCCAGACTGATACTCTATTAATATTCCTTTATCATTAATAAATGTCTCTAATCGCTTCAACAATAAGCCGCTAAATAACTTTGAAATACTATCTGAGAAGGAAATTCCCCTATAATTGCCGACATTATTAACATCTCCTTTTTTATGTAGCGGGAAAATTATAGATTTAGAAAAGCTTGGAGGGACCGTAGCTGTATCAAAAATATAATTAAATAAATCAAGTAATCTCAGTAAAAAATTATCCGGGCTGTTTTTAAAGAATTCAATCGGTATTCGATCGAAACCAGGTGCCTTACCCTCCTTAGCTTTTCCCAGTACGTACAACAATTCCGCGTATTTAAAGCTTTCATCAAGAGATGGCTCTAGTATAAGTGGCGGCGCATACTGAATAGGATCTACAGACAGACACGGATTCAATAAATTATTAAAGTAACGCACCCACTCGCCACTCGCAATACCCGTACTACTAACAAACTTACAACTTTTAAAATGCTTAATTAATGACCACAAACCCTTGGAATCATTAACCTCTTTAAATTTGTTTTTTATTGTAAAATAAAATTCTTTCTTTTTAGCCGCGCACCACTTTTTGTATTTACCATTACTTTCAATATACATACTTCTGACCCAGTTCAACCCCGTTTTACGATATAATTTTAATAATTTAAAAGATTTATTTCTGGCCTGTTTACAATCATGATCATGCCATTTATTTATAGGGTTAGTTAAATTTTGCACAGGCATGCCACATTTACGATTACCCAAACTCGCACATTGTTTTATCATACCTACAAACATATCGACAGCCTCCTGTACGTCATTCGGAACCTCATTCATCAAATTTGCACTATTTTCTAAATTATTCTTAAAATTATTACTATCCAACACTGTCCACGGTAATTTGGGAAGAAGGGGTAAAAGTTTATCCTGTTTGTCAATCGTATCTAATTTTAAAGTCAGGTGAATTGGCATGTGATCCGAAAACACTTGTGGTATTTACTCTAAAATCACTAACAATAGGTACCAGATCACATGACACACAACATATATCAATGACTGAACTTCACCGCCTTGAAATATATGTAAACTGACCATCATCATCTCCCGCTGTTCTCCCATTTAGCACTATTATAATTATAATTATCACAGGTTTCTAAAAACATTTAATCTTTGTTGTTTACAGTTATATCTTTTGAATTCCTATTTACGTTTACATTAAATCTACTTTCCACATACTCAGCGGGTATAGAATGCAAATTACCTATCCTAGCATTCAAGTCCCCTATCACAATAAATTTGGCGAGTGAATTATTTATAAAATTATCTATAATGTTAAACTCATTTATCCAATTGTTACAGTTTACATAAGCCGGCAAAATATAAAAATACTCTTGATTAAACCTACCTTGAACCAAAGTAAGCCCCTGTATATCAACAAATTTAAAAATATTTGAAAGATTTTATGCCGTACAGGGAACCCGCCTTGGCCCTGCAAACACACTCTCCCTTGTGGCTCCTATCCAATGCAATTTAAAACCACTAAAATACTTTTCCCATAAAACAAAATCTTCTACAAATGTCTCATACAGGAAAAAAATATCGAAATTCTTAACAAAATTAAAAAAAAAAATCTTTCTTGTTAGCTATTCCGGCCACATTATAGCTAAGAATAGGAGCAACTACTCTCATAATGTACACATTCATTGCGCTCATTCACACCTGCCTCACCTCGCAAATTTACTTTTTTGTACCCATAGTTTCTTTCTTCTCCTCCAAAAAATGCTCCAAAAGCCCAAGATCTTCCTCATTTGCTGTAAGCCCATCCTCTTCATCCCAAAAGTACTTCCTGTTTTTATAAAGCAGATAGTGGCTCCTCAATGGCACCCTCCTTATCCTTATTCAGTATTTTTTGTTTCAATTCAGCCAACTTTCTTCTTTTTTGCCTATCCTGAGGTGTCATATCCCTGTTAATCCAAACACCGGTACCCTTTAACTTCCGTGCATTATTTAGAACCATCTGTACATCTGCCATCTTTAGAAATTCCACCAGCAGCACTTGACCCTATCCAACAAAGAATACCCTATCTAACGACAATTCTTTTATATCAAGCGCCTTCTCCAAGAAATTCTTCATTTCCGATACCACATTATCACCTTCTTTGATGCCTGGCATCCTACCAATAATTAAATTTTTGGCTTTCGACTTTCTCATAACAGTTCTAAGCTTTTCTTAATAACCTTATTTTCCTCTTTCAGACTAAGACCTCTTTCTTCAAGTTTTCATGTTCTGTTATTATTAGATCCAACTTATTTTCAAGTCTTGTAAATTGCTCTTTCGTCGGAAATACCGCCAACTTAACATCTAACATTTCATTTATTTTACTCAATAAATTATCATCTCTATAACTTGATCCTCCCTGACTCTTTTTCCCCATCATTTCTTCAGGTGAGGCGTAACTTCTCCTTCTCTTATAAAATCTATCTGAACTAGGGATACTTTCTTTTATTTCTGTAATTTTTATCTCATCACTCATCGCATAAATTATGCTAGTGCTGCTTCCAGTAACTCATTTATTCTATGTATTAATTCAGTTGAACAGTTGTTAATTAACATCTGGTTAAATATAAACAATAGCGAAGCAAAATATTGCTTTGAATCGTAATAATACCAGTAGTAATATAGTGCGATCTTCTCGTCTAATAGACGCCGTCAGTTATAAAGTACACAAATTCATACCTCTTCAATGACCTTGAGTTGCAGCCCCACCACTATTTAAGCGCTGGTAGCAGTTTGCAGTAAGATTATTTATCTTTAAGCATTCTTTACAAATAAATAAACAATAAACAGACAATCACAATATAGTGGGCGTGGTTACTTTTAATTCCAGTCCCCACTACACCAAAACTTCATAAATTTGTCGAAGTCTTGCAGAGAATTGAAAAATTAAATAATTTTATATTTCAAATATTCAATAAACTGATCGTTAGATTTTCACCATGTACTCAGCAATAATCAATCGATCGCCCAGTATGCAAATTTTCATGTACAAAATCCGAACAGAAACGGAGTAAAACATCAAAACCCGGGACACGATGTTAACATCTCAACATGCACAAAGCAACTCCCGACCCTGAGATGTATTCTATTTGTAATCTGAGAGGGTGACACTCGATCAAGTTTTATTTTACCAGATTTATGATCATTTAAAAACTTTCTACCTATCTAAATGTCCAAATAATATTCATGTATATTCTCACTACACATAATATATCCCAGCTTAGTCTATTTCTATTTATGATTAATATTTGAAGTTACGATCTTTTTGTTTAAATAAGCAATTCTTTTTTTTTAAATCAAACTCCGGTTTTAATGCATGTTCATATTAGTTATTATTATCATTATTATTATTATTGGTTTGAAAATACTGTAACTTATAATGAATTAGCATAACTTTCATTTGTGAGACTGCAAAGGCTGTATGCAATCAAATAAATTATTCATGGTACTTCAGTAGTGTAACACAATACTCACCTCATCGGCAACCTGCCTTATTTCAGCAGAATTAGTACCAGATGTTTTAACGAAGTCATCCATATCTTTATTAAGTTTTGCCAAATTGTTAACAGACATTTCCCACTTGTCTTTAAGTTGACCGGCAGCAGCATGTACCTTACTGGCTGATTCGCTAGCATTTCCACACATCTGACTTGCATTCGCTATCTGTATCATACACATACAAAGTAATCAGATGCGTTTTTTCGGATCAACATTGTTATTAGAGATATTTGATCATATAAAATTAATTAAAATTAAAAAAACACACAAATTAAACTGTTTTTAACTAAATTTTACATTTTTTCATTCAAAAATTGAACTTACAATCAATAAAATATGAGTTACTGATATAAAACGAATACACACAAAGATGTGAGTTAAAATAAAAACAAAGTATGTTATTCTTACTGCTCGGTGAGCAATGTCAGCAGTTTTTAAGCTGTCAGCAATATGATCCTTGTATCTAACTGCAATACTGAGAGCTGCTGCAGCTTTGCCAACCGCACCGGACTCGCAAGAAATACTTCCTCCACATTTCCCACATCCAGCACCGCCACAAAGTGTATCACAAGGATCACCTTCTTTGTCACATATCTGATATTGGAAAGAGATAACATTATAAGAAGTCAATGTGCATTTTCTTCTTTAATTGTATTGTAGCAAAAAATAAAATAACTAATTATGCAATATACTAAGCGGTCTGTTTTAAGAATTACGTATTTGTATTCACCTTATCATTGAGCTTGGGAACTCCTTTTTCTAAAAGTGACAGGCTGAAATCCAACTGTGATCTCTTTTTGTCTTGATTTTCTTCAGCTAAGGTAAACGAATCTTCTTTGTTGAGAAATCTTTCAGTCTTACGACACTGGAGGTCCGCAACACTTAGCACTGTATCTTTCACATATTTTTCCATTGCAGAAACATTTTTTGAAGCTTCTCCTGCTTCTCTTGTGAGGTTCAAGGCACCTAAAGTGTTTAAAATTGTTAAATGCACAGAAACAGTAAGGAAAGAAGAAAAACAAGGCTGATTTGAAATACCTTTACGATCCTGCTTCTGTAAATGAGTAGCAGCCTTACTCAAATTATGTGCAGCCAATTCGAGTTGTTGCGCTCGTTCGGATATGGTCTCCAATAGCACATTAGCCAAAGAAATATTTGAAATAACATCCTCTACTTCCGAACTGAACTTCTTAACTGAGTCTGAGGACGAGCTAAGATCGTCTCTTTAAAAAAAATATATAAATAAGATCAAACGTAATATATATTACCAAACCAATTTGCTTAAATCAGCTGTGATATGTAAAAGTTGTATAAAATGGAAGCTACTAGAAAATAAAAATACCTGAAAATTTTAACCTGTGAATTTAGCTTATCTAAATGGTCAGTATTTTGGTTAGTATTTGTAAGAGTGGAATTGATATTATCTATGAGTTTGTTTAATGTATCGAAAGCAGCATTATAACCCGTTGATCCTGTTCTCATTATTTCACCAGCGCTTCTCACTGAATTTCTCGTTGTATCTGTGACAATAACATGTTAAAACGGAGCAAACCTTCTTTATCTTATCCTCAAATAGTGTGCACTATCACCCTGCGTATTTAGAAATCAGTAGAAATGTTACCTGAGAGTTCATTCAAAATGCTGTTCCAGTTATGAAAACATTCACCGCAGGAGAAACACTCTGGAGCGACGCCGTCATGCCCAACCGCGCATACGTCGCACTTGTCGCCGCCTACACCTTCTCGACAAATGCAGCTTCCATTTGACTGATGACACTCCCCATTCACTGAACCTTCCAGATCGCATGAACACGCTGTATATGGAGTAAAAAAAAAAATACATTGTGTGAAAATTCAAATTTAAACCTAAGGATAGCAATGTATCTACGGCGCGAATTTTCTGAAATAGTGAATTACTTACGGTAGCATTCCTCGTTAGGGTTTCCCCAGAAATTCTTTTGGCACTGATTGCATTTTGGACCTCCAAAACCATCCTTACAGTTACACTCACCAGTGAACTAAAAAATTCTATTTTTATTCTCCACGGATTATACAGATTAATGTTATTACACAAATATGCGTAAAAAAAAGTTGTTTATAAAAGAATGCGGTTCCGAGGGATGTTGTGTGGTGGTCGTGTCAGCCGTATCATTGTTATAATTATTGTCTGTGAGGAGGGACCAAACCCTACGCTATCCTAAGTCAGATAAGGCCCATGTCAACTGTATTACTCTCATATCTAATATAATAATTGAAGAAATTTTAAAATTATATAATTTATTAGAAACTAATAAAAATCTTGTGTCTCCGTCTAAGTTGTTGAGGTTTATCTTATAGCTATAGTTTTTCTTGTACGTTCAAAACAATTGCAGTTTGCTGTCCAGTATAGCCCCAACTTTTCCCAATAGAATTATATATAAAAACAAAAAATATTAAGACTGTACAGATCACTTCCAAGTAGGAGGCGCGTTTTTAAAGTAATGTTCTTTTCAAAATTATAAAAAACTACGTAAGATCAATGTAATAATAATAATTTATTGGGGGTAGTGAGAAATATTTGTATAGAGGTATAACACAACTAAGCTGAAAATCATTAGCCAAATTAGACTAGCTGAACCTGTAAAATTTACACTCTACATCAATAGTAGCAGTGGAAAGATTCGAAGAGGGAAATAATTGTACAGTATGTAACATGCAAACTCCGGAAATTAGAAAAAAAACTTTTTACTTGAGTGTCCTATTTATGGGATACAAACAAGTATCTAGAGTCGTCCTGTTAACGTCGTTACTTTATCTTCTCTGTTATTTGACAGTTTAAAATCAGTTCGTGTGCCGTTTCGAGCTGTTTTTTGTGCAGTCAAGTGGAAGTCTTACAATTATTACCTTCTTTCAATTATATCCTTCTCTCAATTATATCTTACAACGAGAAAATTCTCAGAGTGTCACAACAGTCTTCCTATGTCAAGAGAATCAACAAGCAAGATCCCTTTTTGTGCCCTAGATGTGGCCATAATTTTTTTTTTAAGTTCTTTACTTTCGGAAAAGATAAGTGCCAGTCGCCATTGCATCGATAGCTGCTTAATCTCAACCATTGTGTAGGAAATTTAGGTCTCATCCTCATAACGATGTGCAAGAATGAGCATAAGAATGAGCATTGAAGGTCTCATCCTCATAACGATGAGCAAGAACGAGCATAAGAATGAGCTTCATTTTCAAATCATCACAATAACATCTGATCTCTGGGGATACCCCCCAAATATCCTACGGTAGATGTACACCATGATGGTGAGACCGGTCATCACTTACAGCGGCAGTGGCATGGTTTGGGAAGACCAAGGTAGTATCAGTCAAGAGGACTCTTGACAAGTTACAGCGGCTCGCATGCTTATGCATGACGGGGGTTATGCGGACTTGTCCCACCGTCGGGATTGAGGTTATCCTCAATCAGTCACCTCTGCACCTAGTGGTGGAAAGGGCGGCGAAGGGAGCTCTTCTTAGGATCTCTAGGGGTGGTGTAGGAGGAGGGGGTCTGGGGGTCAGGGATTGGCTGTCCTCACCTTTGGGCTCCCCTATCTGGCACCTCCCTAGAGATAGCATGATTAAGAAATATAGCTTCACAAAAAAATTTTTCTTTGAAGCTGGGCACCAAAAATGGGTGGAGCGAGGGATCCGCTCTGTTGGGCATTAAGGAACATGCCATTAAATGGTATACGGATGGGTCTAAGTCCCTCGAGGGGACTGGGGCGGGAGTGGTTGGTCCAAGGATCAAGCACTCGGAACCCATGGGTAATTTTCCCAGCATCTTCCAGGCGGAGATACACGCTATTGGAAGTTGCGTACAATTTAACCTTGATGTGGGATATAGGAACCAGGAGATTGTAATCCTTTCCGATAGTCAAGCAGCCATTAGAGCATTGAGTGCATCGGTTATCAGCTCTAAAATGGTCTGGGAATGGCCTAGGTAAACTTAATAACCTAGGAGGAGGAACAAAGTTACCCTGTGGTGGGTGCCGGGGCATGTTGGCATTGAAGGGAATGAGATGGCCGACGCCCTGGCCAAGTTAGGCGCTAGGACCCCGCTCCTAGGGCCGGAACCTTTTTTGTGGGGTCAGCGACCAGTTTCTGTTGGAGGAACTTAGGAAGGAGGAGGAGACGAGGAGATCTCAACTCTGGTACTCCCTCCCCGGTTTGCGGCTGGCTAAGATCTGCTTGGGAAATTATAACCAACGGAGATCGGAGCCTGCATCGGATTGAGCAAGTACAAGCTCCGCGTTCTTACGGGTTTCCTCACGGGGTATTGCCGACTTAGAGGACACCTGGTGAAGCTAGGTTTGGAAAGTGACAGCTCATGCAGATTCTGTGGGGAGCTGGAGGAAACTCCTAACAGACTGCGAGGCCGCCACTCAGAGAAGATTCAAGAACCTGGGTAGCTACCAGGTGGAGGAGGGGGATATACCGTCTGTGGAGCACATCAGGTTTTTGGGATTCCTCAGGGATCTCAACCTGATGGAGGCTTTGTAGAACGGATGTTCAGAGGACATCTGTTCGGGTGCTGTGGGCAATAGCCTGCGGCACCCAGGGGGCATAGCTCAATAGATCGGAACGGGTCGCGGTGCATTGGCCCCCCTTCAAAAAAAAAAAAAAAAACATCTGATCTACAGCCATCCGTTTCTGTTTATGTGCCTCAGTTAGCACTTTTGGCATCCAACTGGCATATAAGTTTTTTACATTCTAGTTTATATGCCACCACTACACGTAACACAATTAACCGATAAATTTAACTAATTTGTCTGTGAATCATCTGCTGTCTTTGTCAAAAAACCCAGATCATAGTTGTAGGGATTTTTATTGTCGCATTCATTTTAAACTAAAAAAACGTAGCATGAAACACGAATCTGACTGTGACAAATGACCGATACTCTAGCCACTGAATCAGGCTTGTTACTGCGCTTCCATTTACTATCACTATCACGCTTCCCAGTTTCCTTTGGCGGCAATTTCAAAACCCTCCTACTTGAAAAAAAGTGGGCCTCGTGATGACAAGGCCTACCAAAAAAAAAACTGCAGAATTTGGAAGGGGCAAAGTTCGAAAATTCTGTTTGAAAATTTACAACATAATAATAATTGCAAGAACTTTATGGAACTAAAGTGACAGTGGTAATAAAAAAATGCAGTTTTAGTGAAGGTTATATAGAACTTAACAATTTAGAGAATTAATTCTCAACTATACTAAAGCTGAGAATTCATTAAAAAAGATGTGCAATCAGTTTCCTACAAGAATGTACAGTACTGTAACTTCCACACTGCCAAGAACTGCGGAAAACAGCAGTTGTCCGACTTTATCACGGCATGCACTTACAGGTGTTCATTTAGGGATTAGTCGGTATGCACGAAGTGGTTATCTCTTGCGAAGAAATGACGCAACATCTATTTTTCGGATTTGGAGATCCTTGAAGTCCTGTCGTCAGGAAATGAACTAACTAAAGTGAAGATAATTGAGTTGAAGATGGACAAGCCTCCTATAATTGAGTTGGGGGAGAGATTCCGCCCTTCAGCCGCTATTTAACAGGATTGTTCAATGTTATTTAATAGCTTAAAAAACCCCACGGGTTCATTGCCCCCCCCCCCAAAGCTTAAAAACAGAATGTTCATGTGAATGGTTTAGCTTCATACTGTTAGTGCCTTCAGTCTTCTCTCCTGAATAGCTATGTTGATGGCTATCAGGAAGATTTCACAAGGCCTCCAATGTGTCACGAAAAACAATAATTGATCGACAAATTATCTTCATAAACAATTCCGTTTTTATGTATGTCAAAATAATTAACGACTATAGTAAGAAGGTTCGGATGCGAAGGGCACAATTTTGAATTTGCTGCTCGAGATTGTGCGGCGTTGTAATAATAGGTGTTACGGTTATGGTATGGTGTAATATAGCACCCTAAAATTCACTAATCCACGGTTTGGAGAAAATTACATTTTATTAGTTTTTATGGTTTTGTTTGAAATAAAAAAATACGTTTAAATAAGTTACAGTGAGTGATATATGACATAAAATGATGGATAAGTCTATAATAGCTGAAAACAACTAAAAACTTCATTTAAAATGAATTATTAACTCTTACTTCTAAAAGAAACAGCACTAAAATATTATAGCAATTTATTTACCTCATTGCATTCAGATGACTTTGAACCAATAGGGTCACATTCACATGGAATACATCCCATACCTCGAGCAATTAACCAGTGGTCGGCAACACACTCGTTACAACGCAAACCCTGAACATTTGGAAGACATGGGCATCTACCGGTCACAGGGTCGCATGAGCCTCCACTTTTATCCGTTCCAAGCAGATCACAGTAGCATTCTGCAGAGTACCATTTATTATAATTATTATTTTAATATAAGGCGCGTCATCAACATCTATGGTCACTGGCGCCGGAGCCTTTTCAGTGCACTGCCGGCCTCCGAACACTGTTCTCTCGTTACACAGACAACACTGTCCTTCACCAACAGTGAGCTGTAGAGGCTCCTAGAAAGAGAAAAGCTAAGGACAGCACTGCTAAAATCGAACTTGGGACTTCCACGTACGAGTCCAGCAGGCTACCTACCATGGAGTTAATCCTTTCCCTTCTAATTATTTATTATTATTATTAATAATACTATAATGTATATAACTTCAAACCAAATTGTAACTTAAATTATTCAATATTTTCTACGCTATCTGTGAGAATTATGTACAAAATGGATTGACAAATAATAATTGTACTTCGGTAATAAATGTGATATAAAACTGCCGAGAAATTAGTAAAACTTTTAATTTTCCTTGAACTCCCTAAACTTACTTATATGCAAAAACAAAAACATCTCGTGTGAAATGCTAACTCGACCTTCTCTTACTGCAATTCTCACAGACTTAATTAAAACATTTATAATGGTTGACTCAATAGTTAAGTTCATGGTTTATAGGTTATAGAACCTTCAAGTTACCTCAATACTTATAGGTTAGAGAACCATGCATTACACTAAATGGCTACTAACATCGAAGCCTCTTTAAATCAATTTTCATGAAAAATGTTTAAAATAAAAGTTGTAAATCTTTTATAAGAGAATACTTTCTTTCTTTCGATAGATTAGAATAAAATTGAAAATTTAATTAGTAAAGTGACACTCCCAGTTCATTTAATTTCTTCACGCGTAATTTTTGGAAAACATTTAGTTTCCGTAATACTACAATAGATAAAGGAACACAGAATCTAAAGAAATGACACTTATAGGAAAATATAACGTCACAGTACCCGTCAAAACTCACTAAAATGAATTTTCCGAAAAAAATCTTTCAATTAAAAGTTGTAGATCGTTATATATGTATGTAGTTGATTGTCACATACAAGGAATACACAACATTTACTCAATTAACTAAATCTGCTTTGTGCAAGTATATGTTATCACACTGTTTGACAAAAAAACATCCTGATTATGGGCGAACACCCAAAACCGGTCGATGACCACAAAAAGAAGCAGGCTACCACGGAAAATATCTCTGATACTTTCCAGCTCTGCGGAATCAACCACAACATTTACATTACACATTGCACACTATACAAAATACATTTCTGGCTTAAAAAGATATATTAAAAATAATTTAACTTAGCATTTAAACTTAGCGAAACATTGACAAGGATTCATTTTGTTTTTCTATTTCTGACCGAACCTCACGAATTTCAACAATAAACGGTCACTAAACAACCGAACGTTAATTATTATTTTCCTCACAAATGTAAGACACCAAAATGGATACATAAATAATAAACCATAAATCAAAACTATGTAAAGTGCATTAAAAACAAGTCTCTTGTGACTGTTTCACACCAGATTTTTGGAAATATTGAATGTTTAATCTAATATAATCAATATATTTCAGCAATTGCATTTGAACGTTAAAATTTGCTTCATTGAAACATGATTGCTTTCAGTGGGAAACTTTATTTTTACTAGAAATTAAAAGTACAACTCTGTTCACTCATTTCACTGGAACAGTTGGCACACTGTCAAACTGTTAGAGAAAGAATTTATACCAGAAAAACGGGGGAGATAAAAGCAAAATGACACTTCCAAGCAGAAAATAAAAATGAAATAATTTTCGCAGTCTTTGTGCATGGTGATCA
Organism: Triatoma infestans; assembly: GCA_011037195.1. Taxonomy (NCBI): domain Eukaryota; kingdom Metazoa; phylum Arthropoda; class Insecta; order Hemiptera; family Reduviidae; genus Triatoma; species Triatoma infestans. The sequence goes on from JAAEAF010000896.1 coordinate 87,183, forward strand.
TGTTCTGCATTTTAATGAAGCACTACAGGACTGCCCCAACAGACCTAACAGGGTGGCTACGGCAGGCTGCTGCACACAGCATGGATGGGAAGCACCCCGCACGTAATGTCTTAATTTAGTTTTTACAATTGCTTTATGAAAAAAAAGAGACTATTTGCCGTGGTAGGCTGCTTCTTTTTGTGGTCATTGACCGGAATCGGGCGTTTGCCCATCAACATGAGTCAGTGTATCAACTATTGCTCTGTGCAAATCTATGTTATCACACTGTCTGACAAAAGCATCCTGAAGATGGGCGAACGCCCGAAACCGGTCGATGACCACAAAAAGAAGCAGGCTACACGAATAATATCTCTCATGCTTTCCAGCTCTGCGGAACCAACTACCACAGAGACTATTTTATGGTAGTATTATTGCAAAAATCCATATTATTTTAAATACACTGCTTAAGTAAAAACAACTTCTTAAGAGAAGGGATTAACTGAATGGTAGCGCGCTAGACACCCACGCTGGCGTCTCTATAGCTCACTATCCAGAGATAAGCAGTATTGTATGTTACGAAAGAACAGTGCCAGGAGGTCGGTAGGCACTCACATCAAAATAGATTTCCCAGGGCACAATAGATCTTTCAGAGCACAGTGCATTATCCCTAAGCGAAATCTATAATATCTCTTAAATTTAGTAATCATCTTGAATGATGCGACAATTTGAGTAATACTTTATTTTACAATCTGGAATTTTTACAAAATTATATATTACGGTCAAATTACAGCCATCGTCAAATTTTCGAAATCGAGTTTTCACTAGAAATACATGTTCTGAGTAGAAGTTGTTTTTAGAAATTGATCTGTTGGTATATGTGTAGCCAGCATATCAAAACAAAAAATCGCAGAAAGTTCAAGCTTTAAATTCATTTAGGTATTAGCAGGAGAATAAAGTCTGGATCAAAGTAGGTGCCACTTTACTGAATGGATTTTTCAGTTTTCTAGTTTTCCCGGATGTGGTTGCAATGATTTTTTTTTTAAACTTAAGTTATTAACGATACACATAATGACCTACAATTTTTACTTGAAACATATTTCCGGGAAAATTATGGGTGATCTGAGACTCATCTCCTAATTACCGAAACGTCTGCTTCACCACATATAAATGGTAAGACAACTAGTTGTAAATATTCCTAGCATTAAAAAGAATTAAATTAAATATGTGAAAACTACAGCAAGAGAAAGACGCATGAGTGTTTCACATCAGATTATTTTTTATCTATTTATTTGCTGACTTTCAATAATTAAGAAAAAAAAAAACAATATGCTTGCCTTTACAATCACCAACTAAGGGATCTCCGTAATAACCGGCTTCGCACTCGTCACACAAGAATCCAGTAGTATGGTTTAAGCATTGCAAACACTTCCCTGTACTGGAATCGCAGTTTCCAGCTAATGAAAGATCAATATTTCCACTACAGTCACATTCTCTACATGATCCTCCAACAATTTCAGGATTTCCAAAGTAGTTATCGGCGCACACGTCACATCGAGGCCCTGCAAAAGACAGCATAATACAAGAAACATAATGGTTACTTTAACAAAGTTAACAATAATAAGCAAATCTAAATTTTAGAATTGTCACCTGTATATCCAGGTTTGCAGACACACGTAACATCTCTGGTTTCTTGATTAAATTTGCAAGTGGTTGCGAAAGAGTGGCCTGATTCTACTGTATCTGGGCAGCGACATGGTTGGCATGGGGTTCCTAACGATGTAGGGTCACCATAATAACCATCAGAACACCTAAAGAAACACTTAAATCTTACAAGTTGGACAAAAATAATCCATGGTTTTTACGGAAGGACAAGTGATATTGGTGATTACCTATCACATGAGTGACCAGTAGTGAAATCTCTACAGTCTATACATTCTCCATTATCTTTACATGAATGTGCATGACCATGACACTGACATGGTCGGCAGTCCGGGAATTTCCAAGATCCTGGTTGACACTGATCACAAGATCTTCCGTAAATACCATTATTACAAGTGCACTGGCCAGTGTAAGGATCACACAGATTGTTCAAGGCACCAATCGAATTACAGTCACAATCTACAAAACAATTTCTTTTTAATTTAAGCATAGTTAAGTTTGGCCGATGTTAATGATAAAGTAAAAAGATGGTTGGCAGGGGTCAAAAAGTAGAATTTTTTTTTTTAAATTAATAAATTTGCTTCTTTTTAGCCCCTATCTACCATTGTTTTACTTGTAAAGTTTTTAATATTATATTACATAAATTCACAGCTAAACTAATTTAAAATAATTCATCAACCTATTTACAAAACAAGTGTATCATGGACTGACTAAATATCATTAACTTGTCTCTTGCATAGATACCTGTGCAGCCGTTAGGACCGAATCCCCAAGTTCCATGCGCACAGTGGTCACAGGTCCGGCCCACAATTTTCTCTTTACAAGTGCATGCGCCACCAGCTGGCTCACAAAAAGCACTAAACGATCCCGTTAAATTGCAAAAGCACTCTAAAAAGTCAATAAAATGAGTTTATTATTCAATACTTTTATCTTTAAAATAAAAACTTTAAAGCGTACTAAGTACTGAAATTCACATATATTACCTCGAGCTCCCTGATTCAGTTTTACGGAAATACTATAGTGATATTTTTTGCATTTTTCCGGGATCTGGGGTCTCTGTACTCCGTTAAATACTTCATCACATTCTAGATCGTAGTACTCTGTAATGCGGTCATTGCCCAATGGAGGGCGATTAAAAAAATCTATTGAATCTGGACGAGGTATAAGTGCTATCTGGAAAAAGATATTTAGAAAACAATAAAATGTAATATTGCTACTACAACATATATCCATCATAAAACAATAACAGACGAGACATCTCACTTCTACCAACAATTTACTCTCTGTAAGAGAGCAAGAAACGAAAATGCCATTGCTGTCCGGTTCTTTAAGAAACTTTAATTACTTTCTTTTCCTGCAAATTCGATCGTTTCAAATTTTCGAAATTGAATTTTCACCACATATTACTCAGAAGACAGAATTCTGAGAATCCAGAAAAATGAATAAGGAAAACCTTAAAACCTTGCGCAGCATGAGATAACAGGCAAGCCCAGCTTGAGATAACAGGCAAACCCCGCTTGAGATAACAGGCAAGCCCAACATGAGATAACCAGGCAAGCCCAGCTTGAGATACCCAGGCAAGGTTGCCAAGTAGCATATCTTTCAAGCCTTACAATATTATAAGGAGTATTGAGGAAGTACTAGCTACACCCCAAAATAAACTTAAAATTGCAAAACGCGCAAGTATTCGATTGAGAGGGCGGGCGTCAGGGGTTTGTCCATATTACAATAAGCTGGAGAAAAGATAATATAACCCTAAAATCCATTTTCCTGGGAAAATGCTTGAAATGAAAGTGAATTTACATGTTTAAAGGCATATGAGAAAAAAAAATCTGGTGTGGAACACTCACACAACTTTCTCTTACTCCAGTTCTCAAAATTATAATTGACAAATTTTATAGTTAGTGTACCAAATTTAATGAAATTCGTCGAGAACTGAAAAAATGTCCAGTAAAAGCGCACTTCCGGTTTACTAATTTTCTTGAAACTTGGAATTTTGGCCATCTATTTATTTAATTAATTTTGTTTGGATGATAGAATTGTATAATCAACTATGATAGCACTTTAGAGAAAAACATAACCCCACCCCTCCTCCAAAAGCGCCCTTAAATGAATTTTCCCAGAAAAATGTTTTAAATAAAAGTCGTAGATCTTTGTATGTTTAGTCTATATAAGAAGTTTCAAGAAAATCGTCGGAGACATTTTTGAGAAAATCGCGAAGAAGTGAAAAAAAAAATCATTTAGTAAAGTGGTAATGTAAACGCACTTCCAGGTTATCCGATTTTTTGGAAACTCGGAATTTCAACAACATATTCAATTCTAATTAACATTATTTAGATGACAGAATTGTTTAATATACTGATATAGTACTTTAGATGGAAACCTAACCCGGAGAAATGTTTCTAATAAAAGTTGTAGCTGTTAGTATGTGTAGTTGATATACCAAGTTTGAAGAAAATCGTTGGAACTATTTTTGAGAAAATCGCAAAAACGTAAAAAAAAACAACTAGTAAAGTGGTATTTTCCGGTTGAGGAATTTTGACAGATGACCCAATGTCGGATCCCATGGTGATAACCAAACGGAATATCAAGTTTGAAATTTCTACATACATACACACACAGACCATTTGCTAAAAACACTTTTTTGGGCTCAGGGGAGCTCAAAACGGATATTTCCGGTGAAAACTCAATATCGAAAATTTGACACGATTACAATACTTCCTCTTCTAGAAGTAGGAGAAAGTAAAAATGAATTTAGTTTTTCTTTTATTTATTTAATATTTTAAAATAAATTTTATTTCAGCATGGATCGTATATACAAATAATACATGCTTCATTGACATTATTCAGAAAATTGAAATAAGAAGACATTACACAAATTACTTTAATGCACAACACAAATTAATTTAAGATGGCAAGCAAATTCACTAACGTTAAATCAGAATCAAGAGACATCAAAACTATAGAAATATTACTATTAATCCTTTCTAATAATCTTGAGATAAAAATAAAGTAAATCAATCGGTATTCGTCTTTGATCGTTCAAACATCTTTTAAGTTTTAAGTATATTATTGTTTTAATTTCTTTGTTAAAAGTTAATTAATTGATTTGCTACAAAAAAAAAAATGGTTCTAAGTCAAGAACATTTCACCCGGACAGGTGCTTTGGCCAATGAGAGACCAAGTATTTGCTACATAGCCCGTTTTCGATGTGCCTCGCTCTACAACCCGTGATTTAATCTATGGTGATTAAAGTTTAGAACAGTAAGAAAGTTTCACTTACGGAGTCAATGAGAATAGAAGCAGCAGGACCATCCACCTGATTTGAATTTGATTTGAACTTTAGTATGAGCTTGTAAGGTTTGCCACTTTCCAGACAAATTGGTGTCTCCGCTTTAGAGTATGAAGATCCTACAAAAATATAAAATATCTATGAATACAGAATATCAATAAATATACTTGAGGCACATAATTTCAAGAATCAAATAAAACTCTTATACAAGAGCGCGTTTTTTAAAGTAAGTCCAGTTAATTGGCGCAATTGAAGCTAGGAAGTGCGATAGTCAATGCGCAGAAGCTAGACATGATTTAGTAGTTAGCTACCGTCGTATTGTTGCATCAAAGTCGTGTTTCAAGCCATGTGTGGGTAATTAAAATGAGTGCACAGTAAGGAAGCCGCCAACTATGTAGTTCGTACTGCTGCTATCCGGTTTATGTTAGCAATCTGGTATAAAACAATCACACAACTTTCCCTTCCTGCAATTAATACAATTGTAAAACTGATAAATTTTCATTAAATTCGAAATTTTTACTCAGTTGTCTAACATGAATGGTGGTGGAGGTCCATGTTGGTTAGCACCCATGGCCATGTTAGCAACCCAAAATGATTACATTATAGTCCAGTAGTCCAGAAGACAGCTCAGCATCAATAACCATTAACGAACTCCAATAATATTTGAATCACACGTCCCAGAGAGATTAGTCCGAACCGCCTAAAATCAATTCTTCCATTGTGAAATAGCATTACAAGGTTTAATTGTTGAAGTCGCTTTCAAAAAAACTCAAAACAAAATTGTGTAAAATAGCAATTCCGGTTAACCGATTTGAAATTCTAGTGTAATGGATTACCGGTGGCATGCCTTGCCTGCAGCCAAAAATCTATGGCTACATAACTCAACACGTCATTTGAGGCGTAACGCATCTCCTTAAGACAAGCTATTCACATTCTACCACAGGGAAAGATCAAGATCCGCATTCCTCAATCCAAAGGGGAGATTGGAAGGAGAAGTAGGGGAAATCTTTTCACAAGTAATAAATCTTTTTACGGAAATCTTTTTACCGTATAAAAATAAGGTAAACTCAAACATTTAGTCGCGTACACACAGCCTATTCTTCAACATCACCATCACCTATGCCAGTTCAGTGTGTCATTTCTACTCATACTACCACTCAACCCCCACTCCACTACCATATATATATATAACATACAAATACTTTTGTATATATATATAGAATAATAATTTTTCCTTATAATATATAACTTCTTTTATATATATAAAAGATTTATGTTCTATATATATACAACATGGACCCAAACATGAATGGTGGTGGTCCAATATAAAACTGTATATTTGTGAAAGTGAAAATCACATATTATATATATATGGAACAATCATTACAGAAAATTGCTGGAGCTGTTTTTGAGAAAATTACGAAAAACTGAATAACAAGTTTGTGCAGCTTGCGATTTTTATTTCTCAGATTTTTGTTCACACACACACGCAGACCATTCGCTAAAAACAATGTTTTCGAACTCATGGGACGTCAAAACATGTATTTCCGGTGACTACTAATTTCGAAAGTTTACACGATCGCAATTATTCCGATACACGATACTTCTCTTACTAGGAGTGGGAGAAAGTAAAAAATAAAGCTCACCGAGGCAAATGAACACAAAGAAAACAACACAAGCTCAAACGTCTTATCAAATTGAAGGAAATGATTTGCTTGTGACAAAACAACAATCGGTACAGTGAACTTTCTTCTCCTATCTACACAGAGTGTGTAAACTAAGTTACTCTGTGCAAGTCTGTGTTGTCTGTCACACTGTCTCGGAAAATGACTATGATGAAATAATATTTATCTTACATAGTATAATTTCTAATATTTTTTCTCAATTCAAATGGACGTACTTAAAAAATGCGCCTCCTATGTATTTAAGATTTAAAACTGTATATTTGTGAAAGTGAAAAAAAAAATTAAATGTAGATTATGAAACATGCCAGGTTGTAACTGGAAATACATGGTGTCATCAACATCTTGAGAATTGGCACAGACCCCTGCTGGTTGGGAACTTGGTCTCTGAAGTGTGGCTATTGCGTCAACCCCTTCATTGTTCATCACCTGCAACTGGTCACATTCAAACAATATCCAAAAACTATATTTTTTTTCCACCTCTATATACTTTTATATTTTACCTTATATCTCACTATCAAATCAAATTCGGATGAAGTAGGCAAATTGTCAATTGTAAATTCTAATTGTGAGTTGTCGTAGACTCTATTGTAGCCTCTACCAGTCCAAATGGGCTTGCCTACCCTCGGCCACTCCCGCACATCTACCTGACAATTCTAAACAAAATATTATATTCAGATAAAAAGCACGCAATGCTCCATCTACATTAACAATTCAAATTTATTGTCGCTATTTTTTTTTTGTTCTTTCTTTTTTTTTGGGTGCATTGACAGCTAAGGTCATTAGCGCCTTTCTAATATTTTTCTTCTCGTTCCATTTTCTGCTCAGTCATGATGGCACATGTACTACTGCTTTACCTTTATGGCATCCAACACAATACTTAGGCAAGTTATTGGTTGAGCCTAAGGATATCGAACATAGTTCCTCCTCTTAAACCATTAAACCAGTTGATGTGGGGGAGGTGGATACCTAAACAGTGCCATCCCTAGTATAAACAATTCATAGCGGGGCAAGTGCTCTTCTGATTGTTGCTAATCAAATTTAATTTACGAAGGATGTCCATATGTATTTAAAAGAAATTAACAAAACCTGTTTTATTCCTTTGACCATTTTAAATACACCAACCGTTCGCTAAAAACATTTTTTTTCGAATTCATTGGGCGCAGAACACCTATTCCAGTGAATGCTCAATCTTGAAAATTTTAAACTATCGCAATACTTTCTTTATAGCAGTTAAAGTAATAACAAAAAATGTAACAAATTTAGTAGATCAGATTAACTTACTGGATAACAAAAGGCATCTTCAGCTTCATAAACTGTGTCCAAGTCTGGTACAAAAAAACCCTGTTTAGGTACACTGCAAGTTCTTCCTAACAGATTTGGATAACATCTATAATAGAAGGCAAAAGAAGGTCAGTCTTAAATAGATAATTTATAAAATACAAAATTCCTTTTTTAAAAAATCCAATCTTACTGCCATACTTGCACTGTCCGGTTATATCACAATTCGGATCTACGGAGCCTCCAGGATCACAACCACACGGAATACACCCATCCGTATCTTTAGAGAGACCCCAATGTTCAGGATAGCACTCAGAGCAGTTTGTTCCTAAGACGTTTCGTTTACATGTACATCTTCCTGTCACTTGATCACAAGTTGCATTTAAAGTGCCTCTTAGATCACATTCGCAAGCTAGAAATTAATTCGTTATTTATTCAATTATAAAATGAATATGTAAAAATTGTTAATTACCATAAATAAATAAAACTGCTAATATTTCACAAGCGTTACAAAGTTAAAAAAAGGAGAGAAAAATAATGTAGATAAATGTGAGTGAGTGAATTGCACTGAAACAAGTGAATGAGGCCAAGGGACACAAGCAGGGAGAGAGAGTGACCCCGCAGAAAAGCAGTTTCTGTAGAAAACTAATGAGTGACACAGCCGGAGTGTACTCAGAGCAGTTTGTTCCTCTGAACTGCTATGCTGACCACGCACAAAAACAATCTCTGCAACCACATCAAAATTCTGCAAAAAAAATTAAAAAAAGGGAGCAATAAACTGTTAAAGTGTTTCCCTTACCTAGCATTATAATAACAAAAAAAAAAAATATTTTGGCTCCAAATATTGTAATTACATACTAATAAAAATTAAAATAAAATACTGCGAATCTTATCTGAGATATTTTCCGTGATAGCTTGCTTGTTTTTGTGGTCATCGACCGGTTTTGGGCGTTCGCCCATCATCAGGATGCGTTTGTCAAACATTGCGATAACAGTACTGTATATTGCTCTGTGCAAGTCTGTGTTATCACACTGTTTGACAAACGCATCCTGATGACGGGCGAACGCCCGAAACCGGTCGATGACCACAAAAAGAGCACGTTATCATGGAAAATATCTCTGAGGCTTTCCAGCTCTGCGGAACCAATCACAACAACTGCAAATCTTATTTTACGGACAACCTAAACTGAACATAACTAGAAACTTTTTGGCTTACTCTCACTACTGTAATCGAAGTACAACAATCATGTCAAATTTTCGAAATTGGCTTTCACTGATAATACATGTTTTAAGGTCACCTGAATACGAAAAAATGTTTTCTGAAAATGATCTGTATATCCAGTGTGTAAGAGAGAGAGAGAGAGTGAGAGAGAGAGAGAGAGAGAGTGTATCGCAAACACGAAGGAGACAACGTTCAGGTTAACATGTATAAGCCTAGACAGAACAAATGCGAGTTTCGAACAATAAACAATCGAACCTTACTGGACAATAGGCTCGAAGGTACACTAAGTGAAAAACTCAACGACTTTCTGTTACTGTAATATGTATAATTTAGATCGATATATTTATGTAAGTATTACCCAGTTACAAAGTTCAGATATAACTGAAAATTTACATATGCGCATCCAATGTATAATTTGGCCAAAAGAGTCGTGATACTGGTAAACCAATTTTCTTTAAAGTAGGAATTTTGGCAACGCATTATGACTACACTTCTTATTAATATTATATGCTTGATATATGGGGCACAATCCTGGGTCCTATCCAAGAGGTACATACACTCTTGAAGACTGTCTCGAAATCACACTAAGGACAATGGAAAGAAGTATCTTAAATTTGACACGGAAAGATACGTGAGGAATAAGTATTTAAAAAGACTGAAAGGTATGACAGATATGGTAGAAATTATAAAGAGGCTAGGAATGGAACTGGGCAAGGCATAACGATGATGGTAGGCAAAAAAAATTAATAGAATGGATCCCTTTGAATAGGAAAAGAAAAACAGGAATGCAATATACAACATGGGTTGATTAACTGGTGGTGCAATCAGATGCCACCCGGCTCAGACAGGCACGAAATCAGGAATCTTTGAAGAATGCGTGTGAGAACATTGTTCAGAAACCAAGTCAAGTTTACATCGTTATTTTCTATTTTCAATTCCCTATGTTTTTTCACAATTTGATTCGTATTTGACAATTTATGTTTCTTTATAATCATATATGCTAAAAAAAGTGTAAATATTTATCTTTGGAATTTATTTTATTATATTAATTTATAATATTATATAGGCAGACAATCGTACAATATATTGGAACTTTGAGAAAAGCTTAACAACCCCTTAAATGAATTTTCTAGGGGAAAATGTAAATGAAATTGTAGCTCAATATATGATATACTAAGTTCGAAGCAAATCGTTGTTCAAGAAAGTCGCAAAAATTGAAAAATCCATCCCGTAAAGTGGTATATCCTACTTACGATCGACCTATTTCACCAAAATCAAGGCACGTAAACAGAGTACCAAGTTTCGGCTTTCTGTTATAAGTGTATGTTGGGGAATTCATGTTATACAGTTGCATAGGCATATATATTAACGGAGTAGTGTTGTATTATTAGTCTGGGTTATATGGTAGTTGCATAGAGTGTATAGTTAGTTATATAGTGTATAATTAGTCTTATATAGTCTGTTAAATTATAATAAATGTATAATTTCTGAGTGTGACCTACTTTAGGTTCCTTGGCCAAATCCCACACTAGAAATAAATAGATTGCCAACATTCCGAGTGCCAAGAAAATTTGTAAACCGGAAGTATGTTTCTACTGAACACTTTTTTTTTGCGATTTTCTCCATAAAAATACCGACGAATTTCATAAAAATTTGGTATATTAACTATTAAGTTAGTCAGCTACAATTTTGTAAACTGCAATAAGAGAAAGTTGTGGGAGTGTTTCACACCAGATTTTTTATTAATGGTTTTTATGCAGTGTTCTTAATAAATTCTTTATTATTCTGTTCATCTGGACATTTTTTAACCCAGGTTGTTTCATTTTTTAAAAAGTGTGGTTCATTTGTGGTAAAAGTGTGGTGAAAAAAGGTATTCAACTATAAGTGGATTTAACTAATAAAGTTATTTGATGAAAAGTTACATTTTATGTTAAAGTGGAGTTCGTACTTTTATAGACTGGATATTTTGTGCACAGTAAACCAGTATACTGTTAGTGAACCGTGGCAGTAAGATACTGTGTCTCACTTACTCTATCGTACCTTTTTAGTACTGCTGATCTACTCTAAAAATCTCTTCATATATACATATATGTTTATGCTGACTGCACTGAATGCATTAATTTGAATTTAACTTTTAATCGTTTCTGAATAGAGGCTTTATTTCTTTTTAAGTTAATGCCTCCTCAAACTGAACACTACTTCTCGCCAAGATCTGCCTCTGTACCACCCACAAAGAGAGTCAAAAGTTTGCCAAATTTACTTAAAAAGAAGATAATATAAATTCTTTACATATTGTAGTTCGGAGTGTTTCTTTCGAAGCTGGTGAAGTTAGCCATATAACGGACGTAATGATGGAAGTAATGAATAAGTTACTTGATAATAAGTTAGCCAATATCACAGTGGCAAAAGGTGACATTATGAGAGATGATAATATAAAACCATAATATAATACAAAGAAAGAGTATCGCCAGCTGAAGGAATAGTTAGAAGTAAAGCTAACTAGAGCACTTGAACAACTGACATGTTTGCATGATTTAGATGTCAAATCTAGACGTTGTAATATTATATTTAAAGGTCTAACTTACAATAAGCAGGATAATTTCTCGCTATTCATTGCGCATTTTTCTAAAGAGGGATTAAATGTGCAGGTTAATCAAAACGACATGTTTTCCTTCTTGGAATCGAGAGTTACCTAATAGACCTCTCTTAGTATCTTTTCTACACTGCCGAGATAAGGTTACTGTACTTGGTTCTGTTGGAAAATCGAAAAATTGTGGCATGTCTATTCATCACAATTTTCCAGAAATAGTGCTATCTAGGGAATTAAAATGCTTTTAGTTAAGAGAGAAATTCTCCGTTTAAACAAAGACCTTAAAGTCTTTCTCCATATCGCCTCAACGTGAATTGATTTTTCTAAGTTTGCTCCAGGCATATTTCAAGATAAAATTGTTATCATCAGAGATATTTTCCGTGTTGGCCTACTTCTTTTTATGGTCATCGACCAGTTTCGGGCTTCGCCCAGCATCAGGATTTTTTGTCTAAACAGTGTGATGACATAGATTTGCACGGAGCAACTCTGTTTTGATAAAAACATCCTGATAATGGGCGAACGCCGAAACCGATGGATGACCACAAAATGAAGCAGCTATCACGGAAAATATCTTTATAACATCTAACGGCTGAAGTTTGTGGCTTAAATGATTAAGTTACACAACCTGGGTATTTCAAGCAAATTTATTAATATCTAAAAAAGAATTTACGAGGACTGTATGTCTGCTGTTAGAGGAAAAGAGGGTACGACAAAGTGGTTTCGTGTATGTTCAGGAGTGAGGCAGGGATGTGTCTTTCCCACCTTCTTTTTTCTGTCTTCTTAATTGACCTCTTCTCTGTTTTGGATCGGGAGATACAATATGCAAAACGCGTATTAAATTACTCATTTATGCCGATGATGTTAATTTCCTTGCTGACAATCTATACTCTCTTCCACAAAACATGAATGCCTTAAAGAAGTACTGTGATCGACGGAACTTAGTAATAAATCTAGCCAAGTCCAAAGTAATGGTAATTAGAAGTGGGAGCAAGTTGACTTCAAGGAAAGAGTGGCATCATGGTGGTTGTCAATGAGTAATAATTATCTGCATGTAACTCTTACTTCTTGTTTATCGTTGAATCATCAACCAGAATAAAAAATATCCGCGGCCAAACTTGCATCAATAAATTATGGACGCGGAGATCACGGGTTCGAATCCAGCCGTGCTACTCTTAGATTTTCTCATCCTAGGAGCCCCTACAGCTCACTGTCCGGTGATGGACAGTGTGGTCTGTAACGGGAGAACACTGTCCGGAGGCCGGCAGTGCACTGAGAAGGCTGCGGGCGCAAATGACCTCAGATGTTGAGACGCCTTAAATTAAAAAAAAAAAAAAAAAAGAAAAAAAATAAATAAATTATGGTCTGAATTTATATGTCAGGATTTGAACTCTTTGCCAGCAAGTTCCATTCCTTGCTACGCCTGTCAAATATGGGGTTACCAAAGGTATAGTCAAATTGAAAAAAAATACAACGATTCTTTATCAGAAAATTATTTGCTTTACTTTCTGGACAACACCCTCAACCCTCCTGGACACATAACTAACAAGAAACGATAATAAACTGAAATACGGCGTATTCAGAAAACCCACCACTGACGCAATACACACAATTCCAGCCATTCTATCCAACACAAACTAGCTGCGCAGAGACTTCTGACGAACAGACTAATCTCACCGCTCGCGCCCACGAACTAGGAACAGAAATTAGAAACAGTCTACAACATAGCTAAGAACAATGGTCACAGTACAAATATCGTTCTGAACGAATACCGTACAAACTCCTAAAAAACAAAACATGAGACACTGCAATAATAGGTATGACAAAGAATAAACAGACGAATTTGTCAGATTCGGAAACCACACCTAAAACTCACAAATTTTTTTTTAAGTAAGTGGGCGTTAAGGCAGCATTCAGAACTAACAAAATCCGCACATGTACTGAGAAACTGGCGAATATGACAGTAGCGGGATTTATGAATTGAAATATCCGGAATATAACGACGTTTGCGATGACCAGACCGGTAGAAAAATCAGGAACGGTTTTCAGAACATATCCGATCCTATAAATATCACAAAACTGATTCCAACTATGCCAATCACTTAAACGTAAGCAAACCCAAATCCGATAACATCTCCACGATAGTAACATTGATACACTCGAAATAAGACACAGAACTTAATAAACGAAAAACAAAATTCGCTAATGAATCTCTATTCAACACAATCTTAGCTTTCGAGTTTGCATGTGCGTGAATGTTGCATGTAAATTATGGCTTGTAAAATATGAAATGTAAATTACGTGAATTTCAAATAACATGTGTGTATATACATGTAACATTGATGCCAGTTAAATTTAGTAAAAATCCCAAACTATGTAAACTGCAGTAGAGAAAGTGCTGTGTGATTCACAACTGATTAAAGTTGGAATGCTAATTTCACAGATAGACCTTTCGCTTCTATTTAAAGTACTTCTCCAGAAAAATTTGTTTCTGTGGGATTCGAGAAATCAGTGAGTTAGATAACTTAAATTGCCATCTAATATCCTATTCTGACAATCCTCACTTAATCCGTTTGTACTGCAGTCTGTTTGTGTTTTCTGGAAATCTTTTTAAAATAATTTCTTTTGTCCATATACAAATAAAAATTTAATTAATCCAAACTTTTGACCTACATCATTTTGAACTTCTGACAACATTTTAATGCTACATTATAATCGAACTGAAATTTCTGTAAAAATTGAGTTTGAATAAAATTTGTCAAATGAAAGTTATACGATCTTGCAGCCTTCCGCGGCTCTTGTCATGCAACAGTTTGGTCTTAGGGCTGAGAAATGAAAATTGAGAACTGCAGTAAATATATAGCTAGTTGTAATTATTACTACATAACACTGACGTTGGCACCCATCTGGATTGTTGGCATCCAAATTCCAAAAGCCTGGTTTACATTCATTGCAACGATTACCCCAAACATTCTGTTTGCAATGACATACTCCTTCATATTGTGGATGTATTGGAGGGTCACACAGTCCTTCATCAACAGTGCCATCAGTGTTGCAATTGCAAGCTGGAGAACATGATTTATATGATTAATGCAATCAAGTTATTAAAAGTCCGCCATAATTTTAAAAATTAATTCAAAAACTTACGTAAACAAGTATAAGGGTGACTTAGATCCTTGTTTGGATCATGATAAAAGAGAGGCTTGCACTGCTCGCATGTATTTCCGGTAGTATTATGCTGGCAGTCTATACATACACTCCCAGATATATGTCCACTCTCCTGATAAACTTCTTTTGAAAAATTACAACGCTCTGCGTGATTATTACAATTGCATTCTAAACAAAACAAAAATAATCTCAGTAAATATGGATATCTCAGCTCATACTAAAATGTGCAAGCACACATATATATGTATATTTACTCTTGCAAGCATTTAAAAGGCGTCCAATAGCAGGTTTCCAGGGAAGATCATTATGAGTATCTTTGCAGAACTGGCAGTTCAAACCTGTTGTGTTGTGCCTGCAATCGCATCGGCCGTGCACCATATCGTTAACATTGCGAATACTATCATCCAGCGGAACACAACTATAGTACAGATAATGAAACAATAAAAACATTTAGTTTAAACTGAAAAAATATAACTAAAATAACAAAACAAAACATTCGATTATTCTACATTAATAATTTAAATAAGTAATATAAATAAAACTTTAGAGGGAAAAAAGAAAATACTGTTGTTTTTTTGTTTTAAATATTTCAACTGAATGAATAACGGGTGCACCAAAGTTATAAATCTGTGTATCAAAGACTGGGTGCATGAAGTTCTATAAATACTCGTCTGACATGCAATCAAACAGTGAATTAATTTTTTGAGATTCCGACTTGATAAAAGCTCATTACTAAAACAAACAACCACTACAGCAACAAAAATATAATTGCACCATGAGAAATTCCAAATATTTTCTATTCAATTTCTAAACTCATCAATTACAATGAAAATCAGCTTTCTAGTAACACAAAAATAAACTCATCAATATTCATTTAGATGTAGAAAATGTTGGTGGGTCCGCAATCCTGAATAACATCTGGTATTTTATCCGTCGTAGCATGCATATTGATTTTGTTCCTTACCGGTTTCGGATTTTCATCTATCGTCAGGCAAATTCACCAAGTTCTGTTTACACCACACTGTTCTGTTACACTCACACTTGTTGGTTTGTTGGTTGTATACATGTTTTTCTTCTTTCAGATCATTGTGCATGGTGAGGTTCGATCAAGAAACAAATAGTTTTTTAAGTTAATTTTTAAGGACCATATCTTTATTTCACTGGTTTCAACAGAACTTGTGTTTTTGTAAGACAATTGGTTTTTAATTTAAATATTAATAAAAAAAGAGAAGTTTAATCGCAATGAGGATATAAAAACTATGTTTATTAATTTAATGCAATACAAACTAAGATTTTTGTGTACTGACAGCACAATAGCTCGTGGACCACAAAACAGTAAGTATTTCTCTATTTCAAAAATTAATTTCGAACATCTGACACTATCGCAATACTTTTTCTTACAGTAGTAAGCCAAAGTAACAAATCTAGTGTGAAACAAAACACGAATTTCTCTTGCTGGAATTTACAGTTTGATTTATTGTTCATTTAAAGGTTATTACCTAGTTACAAATTTCATGTACATCTGAAATATATATATTGTATATGTATATATATATATATATACGTGTATGTGCATCCGAAATATAACATAAAAGTCATACTACCTGTGAATCGATTCTTTAAAACTCAGAATTTTTGGTCTAACATTAATCTTATTATTTTGTTGATGACAGAATCGAATAATATATTGAAATGCCCCTTTAAAGAAAGTCTAATCTCGCCCAATCCCCCCACAACACCCTTTTAATGAATTTTCCCGAAAAAATGTTTTAAATAAAATTAGGAGCTTTAAATAACTATGTGATGTAACAATTAAAAGAAAATTGTAAAAAATAAAAATCTTTTCAGTAATGTGGTACATACGGTCGACCGATTTTTATCAAAAGCTTATTGTTGCTCCCCTGATCGAATGTAAATGAAATGACACGTTCTTTTCTGCGATCTTACGTTTTTGAGTTATGTTGACCCCTACATTCACATACACATACACACACACACACACACACACACAAAGGTCAATTTCCGGAGAAAACTCAACTACGAAAATTTCGAACGATCGCAATGTTGCTCTTACAGCAATAGAAGAAAGTAAAATACTCCAAAATGATATAATTACGACCTAAAACATGTTAAAATTAACGTTAAATTTAAAATATATAGAAATTGCGTGAATTTTGCTCGTTGTAGCGCGCCAAACTACTTGCTGCAGTTCGATTACTTGTCGAAAATATAAAAAAAATCGGCCAAGGTCGGGAATAGAACCCCAACACCTAGAGCATTCTACAGGATTTTTTGAAACCTATAAACAAGCTATACATTTTTATTTTTTGAAGTGTAGGGATGGGCGAGAGGTGATTCATTGGTATTATAATGTTGATTGGCCGTTATAATGTAAGTAATTTTTTAATTAACATCTAATTGAAAAGTGGTGTAAAACCAACTATAATCTATTCAGAACAGTGATCCAAGCGTTTACGAGTTGAACAGACGTGGGCTTATTTTATTTCTCGAACGCGCTTCAGTGAAAGCATTGGAGGAGCCGAGGGCCGGATCCTCCCGGAAAAGATTGGCAGTTACGTGGGAGAGGAAAAAGGGAGCGCGGGGGTAAAGCTCCTGATTAGGAGATAAGAAGCCCGCGACTGACAGATATAGAACAAAATGCTTTTTATGTTATTTCCGTTTTTAAACATTATTTTCCATTTCATGTCTAATTGAAATTAGGGGCGCTTGTTCAATTTAGTATGAAATGAAAATAATTTTTACAAACGGAAATAATGTATTAAGCAAAACATATGGTTTAAATGATGGATATTTACAAAAAATACATGCAGAATGCGCCAAGTATTGGGGTACTATTCCCGGCTTTGCTAAATCTACCAAAAATCTATAAATATTCAAATGGAAAATTCTAACGGACCATCTCATCTTCTTGAAGTTTACTGATTGAATGGCACCTCATATTTATACTATACCATATACTTTGATACACCCAATTTAAATCAGCTCCAGTACTTATGTTCTATGCCACAATTGTGAAGGCTCTACATTGCAAATATATACCTATCTGCATGACCATTACACCAGCATGCTCCTCGTACATTCATCTCATATACTGCATAATAGTATTTCTCCTGGAAACATAGATAAAAGAGATCAAAAATAAAGTTAGGTGAAAGAGAACTGGGCAGCTAAAATGTCTTCCACTCCCGCACGAATAGAACATCGCGACCAAATAACTCAATGCGTACCAATTTCTGGGTTAAGTAATAATTATACAAATTTAAAAAGTACACTTTTTTAAAGTGAAATAATTGTGCTGACTACATTAACAAACAATGAACAGAAATTTCTTTACCTACATACATGAAAGTATTATTCAGTACAAATAATATTGACTACAAAGTAAAATTCCAATTATCATGCTTCGCACAAAATTAATATGTAATTCATGCGAAATGAGCGCTATCACACAAATAAAATAATAGCATTCAGGTTTTAAAAAAACTAGATTTATAAAAAAAATTGAAACGGCCAAATTAGAGAAAAAGGAGTATACCCTCACCTGTATCTCTTCCCTTTTATCTAATAAATCGTCTCCTAAAGTGTGCAACTTTGTGAAATTAATCCTTAAGTTTGTCATTTTCATTAAATTTCTAAGGTCTTCAGGAACTAATTCATCTCTTGGTTGAGTCTGATTTTTAGGGGTTATTATCCGCAATATAACCTTCAACAAGCAAACATTAATATCAAACATTTTTTTTTTTTTACATCGACTTGTTTCAAATAGCAACACGAAATTATTAAAATAGGTTAGGTACAAACCTCACCACCAGTAACTGGGAAAACTTGCGAATAGGTGGATTCACAGAACACATCTGTTAAATTGTTTGATGTAGGAACATTTGGAAATGAAGCAGGACAATTTTCTGCAAAATATCTGTACGTCTGAAAACAAAAGTTAATAGTTAATTTACAAAACTTATTTGAGTAAATAAAATTAACAAGTTTCTTTTCTCACACTCCAAGTCTTTCCGAAATCGAAAGACCTTTCAACAAGCATGGCAGCTGGGCGGAATGTTCTGAACTTCATGATAAGATGGGTAAAGTGGAATTCAGCTTCTAAACTGAGCGAAATGCTCACATCTTCTTTCCCATTCTCAGACTGCCACCAAGTATGGTCAGTTGACCTAAAAAAAAATGTAATTAGATAATTATTAAGTAATTATATTTAATTACAATATTATATTATAATTAAAAAAAATGACCGTTTTTCTAACTAAAGGAGTTCCATGGACTTTAAAAACCCATCCACATAAGTTTGACGTTTACAAACACGATATGACATTAATCTTTTATTCTATACATTTTATGTTCCCTCAAATAGTCAGTTACACTATGAGCTTTTCTAGAAAACCATGACTACGCCTTACAATATATGGTAATTTTACGTCACTACTGGTTAAAACTCTACAGTTGCTGAAGCTAACGTGCTCTATGTGAAATCGAAAGGGAAGATGTCCTGTGTTGGTTTCAAAATTTTAATATTGGTGATAAGATGTTAGAGAAAAATATAGGTTCAGGGCGACCATCATGTGACGTTGAGGCTTTACGGGAAGCTATCGAATAAAATCCAACAATACGAACTCGTGCCTTCTGCAGACTAGTAGGTCTAATGACACCGTTATCCACGAGGAAACGTAAAATAGAGATGTAGATAGTGCCGCATGAACGTACACCTCATAAGGCCGTCAGGAGAATGGATACATGCCAACTTATCTGAAAAAATTAATCTGACGTACGCTTCTATAGAAGAACAGCGACATGTGATGAGAAACGGATTTATTGGCAAAATCCTAAAACAGGTAGTCAATAGTTGGATCGCAGTCAAACGGCATTTATTATTATTATTACCAAATATATATCATTCCAAGGAATGGTATCAGCGAGGGATCCAACAACTGGCAGAAAGATGGCTTACAGCACACAACAATAAGCTATATTTTGTACATAAATAAAAAATGCATAAAAAATTATAGAAATGGATTTCTGATTGAAAAACAGTCATTTTTTTATACAACACGTTTATTTCAGCAGTGATCTGTATAAATGAAAATTAGTCATGCTGGTTGGGCCCACAGTGCTGGAAAACATCGGAGATTTTTTTTCTATCCTGACACGTTTCTTTTTGTGGTCATCACTAGTTTCGAATGTTCGTCCATCTTCAGAAGATTATGATAGTGTGGTATTACAGAATTTGCATACAGCAAAAAAGATAAGTAAATTGATGAAAATCTGTGATATCACACTGTTCATCAGGACAACCTTAAGATGGATAACGACAGAAAAAGGTTGATGACCACCACAAATGAAACAAACCATCAGGGTATAAAATCTGATATATAGTCTGGTATTTATACGCCGTAGCATGCATACTTCTCATATTCCTGATCGGTTTCGGGATGTCTTCCATCGTCACAACAATTCATATAGAGAGTTTACAACAACGTAATGTTTCTGCTACACACCACACTTGTTGGCCTGATTGTATGTGCGGGAGGTTATAAGGTTATGTTTACTATGTGTATGTGTTTAATGGCAAAATGGAATAATTATAAATTATGATTAGACATTAGAAAATGGCATACAATAAATAGCGTGTTTTCAAGAAAACTTTAAATTTTAATAGTGGTGTTAATTATACTCGAGCATTTTGTGAAGGCATTTTTAATAGGGGGGGGGGAGATAAGAATTGCAAGAGTACACTATACTAACAAAATAAAATTTGAAGAAAGGCAATGCAAAATTTAATGAAAGTTAAAAGCTTGTAAAAATTACAAATAAATACTGAAATCCATGCAAAGTTAATACAAGAAAATATGTTGGTAAACTGATATGTAAGAAGGTTGGCAGCAAACGGCAAATTGGAGAAGATATTAAAATAAATAATTAGGCAAATCAAAACGTATTCGTTTTCATCATATTTATTTTTAAATGATATTAATATGTATAAGTAAAATAATGTCGAGAGAGATGTCGTTGTAATATTTTGCATTTTATAAAATATTTTTAACAGGGGGTGCTAGGAAACTTCGAAAGTACATTATGCAAATAATCTGTATTTAAAACGGGAGAAAAAGAAAATTGAATTCCACAGGCTGGAAGGAAGTTTAAATTTAATAAGAGGTGCATGCACCATTCATGCTTATTTTCATATTTATGCTTATTATTATGATTATTATTATTATTAACATATGTGTTATATATCCATAGATATGTAAGTCTTTTCTCTAGGTGGTATGTAGATGTAGGGAATAACCTTAAACAGTGTGTCTGAGTTATAGTTTATTTGGTCATTCATTATGTTTTTGTGAGTAGTATTGTGTTTGTATATTTCCGTTTTTTCTACAATGTCCATTCCTCTTCCTTTTGTGCCTTAATGTAATAGGACCATTGTTTTTTCTATATTTTGTGGTTAGTCATACTTAGTTTAAAGAAAATCGTTGGAGCCGTTTTTGAAAAATACGAACATTGAAAAATTCATGTATAATACACATTCCTATTTTAAAGAAAATCGGGGGAACCGTTTTCGAGAAAATACCAGAAAACTGAAAAATACATTTCAGTAAAAACGCACTTCCGGTCATCTGATATTTTTTCTAACTCGAAATTTCAATAACATATTTAATTCGAATTAATATTATTTAGATGACAGAATTTTACAGTAAACTGAAATAGCACTTTAGAGGAAAACCTAACCCCAACCCTCCCCCAAAACTGCCCTTAAATGAATTTTTCAGGAGAAATATTACAAATAAAAGTTGTAGCTCTTTGTATGTGTAGTTGATATACCGAGTTTCAAGAAAACCATCGGAGCCATTTTTGAAAAAATCTCAAAAAAGTAAAAAAAAAAACAACTTGTAATGGTTCTTCCGTTGAGGAATTTTGAGTGTCGGGTCCCATGGTGATACCAAAACGGAATATAATGTATGAACTTTTTACGATTTTTCGTTTTTCAGCTATGTTGTTCACATACACATATACACACACACACAGACCATTTTATAAAAAACCGTTTTTTGGACTCAGAAAATAACAAAACGGATATTACCGGTGAAAACTCGATATCGAAAATTTGACACGATTACCATACTTCCTCTTACTAGGAGTATGAGAAAGTAAAAATGCATGAACATTAAAATAAGCATGAATGATGCATGCACTTCTTATTAAATTTAAACTTCCTTCGAGCCTGTGGAACTCAATTTTCTTTTTCTCCCGTTTTAAATTCAGATTATTTGCATTATTTACTTTTGAAGTCTCCCAGCGCTCCCTGTTAAAAGTACTTTATAAAATGCAGACTACTACAACGACATCTCTCTCGACATTATTTTACTTTCTGTTACACCTAGTAAGAGGAAGTATTGTAATCGTGTCAAATTTTCGATATCGAGTTTTTACCGGAAATATCCGTTTAGAGGTCCCCGTGAGTCCAAAAAAGTGGTTTTTAGAAAATGGCGCGCGCGTGCGTGTATGTGAACAGCATAGCTCAAAAACTAAAAATCGTAGAAAGTTCAAACTTAATACTCCGTTTAGGTATCACCAGGGGATACGACAGCTAATTATCAAAATTCCTCAACAGAAATACCACTCTACTGAAAGTTTTTTTTTTATACTTTTTTGCGATTTTCTCAAAAATGGCTCCAACGATTTTCTAGAAACTTGTTATACAACTACACATAAAAAGAGCTACAATTTTTATTTCAAACATTTCTACGGGAAAATTCATTTAAGGTTACTTTTGGGGGGTTCCTCTAAAGGGCTATTTCAGTTTATTACACAATTCAATCATCTAAATAATATTAATTAGAATTAAATATATTGTTGAAATTCTAAGTTTCAAAAATCGGATGTCCGGCAGTGCGTTTTTACTAGGAAGTGTTTTCAGCTTTCTGCTATTTTCTCTAAAAGGACTCTATTTTCTTTAAACTAGGAATGTGAGCTACACATATAAAGAGCTACAACGTTTATTTGAAACATTTCTGGTAAAGTCATTTAAGGGGGTTTTTGAGAGAGGGATGAGATTATGTTTGTCTCTAAAGTGTTATGTATCGTAGTTGATTATACAAATGTACTATCCAAACAAAATTAATTGGAAATAAAGATTACCATAATTCCGAGTTTCAATAATATTAGTAAACCGGAAGGAAGTGCGTTTCTACTGAACAGTTTTTTCAATTTTTGCGATTTCCTCCATAAAACACCGACGAATTTCATTAAATCTGATATACTAACTATAAAATTTGTCAATCACAATTTTGAAAACTGGAATTAGAGAAAGTTGTAGTGTACCACACCAGATTTTTTTGGTAATTCCTAGCGCCTCCTATTGAAAATACTTTAAAATGCAGACTATTACAACGACATCTCTCTTGGACTTTTTTTTTCTGGGGGAGCCCATGCACTACGACCTTACGATCTATTGTGCAATGGCCCCTGGGTGCCGCAGGCTGCCTACAGCACTCAAGCAATGTCCCAGGCGATCCCTAATGTTTTAACATGTTTAAGATCCCTAAGGAATTATAATAACCTGGCGGGCTCTAGGGAGGGTATATCCCTCTCCTCCACCTGGTAACTACCCAGTTCTTAAATCTTCTCTGGGTGATAGCCTTGCAGACCGTTAGGAGATGTAATATAGTTTCCTCTATCTCCCCATATAATCTGCAGGTGCCTGTCACTTTCCAACCCTAGCTTCGTCAGAGGTGCCTATCACTTTCCAGCCCTAGCTTCGTCAAATGCCCTCTGAGTCGACAATGCCCCGTGAGGAAACCCATAAGAAAGCGGAGTCTCTCTCTTGACATATTATTAATATAATTTAAAAATAAATATGATAAATATAAAACGAATACATTTTGATTTGCTCTAATTATTTATTTTAATATCTTCTTCAATTGCCGTTTGCTGCCAACCATCTTGCATACCAATTTACCAACATATTTTCTTATATTAACTTTGCATACAGCTTCGTACAGGACGTTTGGACATTCCGAACCCTTAATTATTGTTGGAAAATCTCAGTGCAAACGATGCCTTTAAAAAGTTTGCAGAAGAGGCTCTAAGACGTAGTAACACTGTGGGGAGATTTTCTAGGGTAGGCGGAGCGTGCGTGTTGGATATTAGTAATTTATTGTATGACTGCGGCATAATGATTTAGACTAGGGTAGTTAACGAGTTTTTAGCGGGCCTCTCCGGAATGTCGAGTACTGAGAAGTCAATTAGGATAGGAATTATGTCTATATGGGTGAAAAAACTGAATGTATATTGTATGAAGGAGGTATGAATGCGATGCTGGTTTGTTAGCAGGTTTTGCTATGATGGCATAATTTCATTATAATTTATGGGAGGTACCTTGTTGTGCCCTTCCCTCTTATATCCTTGCATGAGGAAACATTCTTGTTTCGGGATCATTGGGGACGAATATTATCATTGGGCTGTTATGAACGAAAGCTCGGAAATGGCCCACACGGTGTGTTGTTAAAAAAAATAACAGCATGGGTTTCAGCATTTACTTATAATTTTTACGAGCTTTTAACTTTCCTTAAACTTTGCATTGCTTTTCTTCAAAGTTCAATCCTTATTAGTACAGTGCATTCTTGAAATTTCTTATCCCCCCCCCCCCTAATAAAAATGACTTGTTAAATCACTGAACATACTTAACACCGCTATTAAAATATAATTATAAAGTATTCTTCAAAACATGCTATTTATTATATACCATTCTCTAATGTCTAATCATAATGTATAATAATTTCATTTTGTCATCAAACACATACACATAGCAATATAACCTTATAACCACATACAATCAAGCCAAATGGTGTGTGTAACAGATACATTACGTTGATGTAAACTCTGACGATGGATGAAAATCCGGAACTGGTCAGAAAATGAGAAGTACGCATGCTAAGATGGATAAAATACCAGACGTTATCCAGCACTGCTGCGGACCAATCTACACATGTGACAATATGGAGAGGTATTCAAAATAGTGAAATCAATTTTTGTTTGCACTCTAGTGGGGATTTATAAATATTTATAAAATACCATTATTAAGGCCTACCCTAAACGGTCCCTATGAATAACATTCTCTATTCTATGCGAAAGTGATTCGGGAGCTCCAGGTCGAGAGTCACAGTTGAAGCATTTCTTTTTTTCTTCTAGATGAGATACTATACAGTATCTTTGCTATGGTATACAAGAAAAAATTTTATTTAATAAGATAAATGATAAATAAGACCTATTTTTAAAGTCACTTTAAATTATTAATACAAAGATTATACACAGAAACCTTTTCGTAAAGACCACAGGTTGAAGAAGCTGTCAGGCGATTGGCTCGACCAATTAGAAGATTGCCTGTGATCGGATGGCAAGCGGCTTCAGAGCAAGAAGGTTTTCTAAATTCAGTATCTTAAAAAGAAAGTATTTAATGAACCTCAATATTTAATATTTAGCCCAATTGCTTATTTTACAAAAGTCAGATAAAAAAATGTACACACGAACTGGAAGAATACCGGACACTATTTTTTTATGTAAATAGCTGTTACTTAATTGTTTGTTTATTTCTACAAAGAAAGTTTGCTGAAAATGTAAAGTGTCATAACTAGTAAAACTGTTGTTGGATCAGTAGAGTACAATTTCAACTAATCGACCTGCATTTAACCAGTCAACTAATCTCAGCATTTCAGTGAGCAACTGGTAAATATAAACAACAAACATGACAACGCTTACATTTCCTTGCTCTAAGCGATATTAAATTTACAAGAAAATAAGAACAAAAAAAGAGTGTCGGGTTTTTGCAGTCAAGTGTACATTACTTTGAATTTGAAAGTAATACTAACATCTTGTGTATTCACTGGTGACAAAGCTTCTTGCCAGAACATAACCTAGAAAATATTAACATGATTGACCCACAACAATATAAATCATGTAATCTTAACGGAAATAATAAGCAATAAATTGAAATCATGATTTCGAGAGGTTTGCTAAAAACATGCGAGCTGTCACCTGCTTTGCACCGTCTGGTGCACAATTTTGATGTATATAATGCAAAATCTAATAATAAACCCTTAACGTTAGACACTTACAAATAAAAAGAAGGGATATTGTTGAGAGAGCCTTCCAGTCCATTTCAATTACATTGGCATTAAAAGCAGAACACACAACTCTGGAAATAAATATTTTAATATTAATTAAAAAAAAAAGAAATGCAAATTTTGGTAAAAGCTTAATTCTGCAATGAATAAAAAGCTCTGCGGGATCCCAACGGATATTGCAATGGAAACGTAAGCATGGATTATAGAACATGTGTCCATTTTTCA
Organism: Triatoma infestans; assembly: GCA_011037195.1. Taxonomy (NCBI): domain Eukaryota; kingdom Metazoa; phylum Arthropoda; class Insecta; order Hemiptera; family Reduviidae; genus Triatoma; species Triatoma infestans. Next base: position 113,428 of record JAAEAF010000896.1, read on the forward strand.
TCATGATGGAAGGAATGATGATTAAAGAAAAAAGTGGTGTTCCTTGTAAATTAATTCTCTTAATCACTCAGAATTGGCAGATAAAGTTGAATCTCTTAAAAAGATCGATTAAGAATCAGAGATATTTTCCGTGATAGCCTCCTTCAATGACCGGTTTCGGGTATTCGCCCATCATCAGGATGCATTTGTCAAACAGTGTGATAACATAGATTTGCACAGAGCAAATTTAGTTGATACACTGTCTGGTCTTTAAATGTTTTTGTTAGGGCCTAACTAGGTTACGAGGGGGGAAGGGATGGAGCATGAGTGAGAAAAAACACAAGTTTCGGTCTTTAAAGGGGGCATATTGCACCCTTTAAAAATGGAAACATCCAACACGTGGGGGTGTATAACTTAAACTACGATTTTTGAAAGAGATTTACTTTATAATTAATTATTCATGCTATCTTACTATTATATTTAGTTATTTATAACAGCGTGAAATAAAATTTTTGGTTTCTCAAATGTTCATGAAAATCGCTCTATTGATTTCCTTTAAACCAGTATATCAACTATATACTTAAAAATCTGTAACATGTGAGACCATTCAGGTACCATCCCCTTCTCCTTTATAACCTAGTTAGCCATAACAAAATATTTAAAGACCAGTCAGTGTATCAACTAAATTTGTTCTATGCAAATCTATATTATCACATCGTATAAAGTAACCACACTGGATAGGCCTCAGTGTAACTGGTGGCAATTACACTGACATTAAAATATTTATTTACATTGCCCCATAAAAATTATATAATTTTGGCGCTGTTATTAACTTATTATATATAACTTATTATTGCAAGTCTACCATGCAGTGCATCATCACTCCTACAATTCCTTCGATGGTGGCGTTAAATTAGAATTTTGTCCTTTATTGCTTATAGTGTCCAATCTATTTGCGGATGGCAACCCAATATGAGCCAACCAAATAACTCAATGTGGCATTGAACGCATAGAATCATGCGTTCAATTTCTGAACTTACAATTTTACTATCCTAGTAGAAGAAAATGTTAATATGAAAGAATTACAATTCCGTTTATTATAATTAATATTAGTAAAATAATCCATTTTTAAGTACATCTGTTTAAAGAAAATAAAATACGAATCAGCAATCAGCACATGAACGATGGTTAGGATATTTGAGTGCGATCGGGTAGCCTATTAGGAAGTGAATAAAGATTTCGAACAAGCCTATATATAGTGAGAGAACAGAAATGTGGGCACTATTTTTGGTTTACCAATCTTTTGCCCTCCAGACTAAAATCTGTTATTAGTGCAGAAAAACTTTTGCAAAACAAAATACATACAAGAATTTGGAAAAATTTTGGAAATATTAGTTAGGCATAGCTTTGTATTTCCAAAATAACATCTCTGCAGTAACTGAATATTTTTCAAAACAATTTATATACGCCAAGAAAGTTGGTTCATTTCAGTTTTTATTGGCTAAAAGTGAATCATTCACTTCTTAGTGCACTTCACGTAACTCAATAATGAAATTCCCAGGGTATAAGATGATCGATCCACACCAAACTTTCCATCAAAATTAGTCAACCGGAATAACTCTGCTCTTCATGGTTTTGCTGACTTTTTCAGAAAACGGCTCTAAATTAAACTAGTCGATTAAAATAAGATACCAGATTTCTAAGATTCTAAAGGCCAACTCAACCATTACTGAAGTTTTGTTCACATTTTGGATTTGCAATCAAAGGAAAGTCGTTTGATTTTTTCCCAACATATTATTTTTTAATGAGTTTCTGAAAGGCAAATATGACTGTGCTGCAAAAGTGCTCGAGTTATTGTTTAACTTTGGGTGTTAGTTTCTATCAAAGGCTAAAAATGATGCGTTCATTGCACTTATCTTTAATTTTCTCCTAAAGTTTCATCAAAAACATTCCAATTTTAAATGATGAAAGTAGTTCTCAATCAGTCTATGTTTCTATTATATGTACGTATATGTATCCAGAGATTTTCGGGTATTGTTTAGTCAAAAATATTTTAGTTACTAGTAAACGACTATTATACATTAATTGCATTAAGATAACCTATCAACCTAAGTTGTTTCCTTCAAAAGTTAATATTGCATTTTTATAATTAAATAAAATATTTACTACTATTTTGAAATTAAATAATCTGTTAATTATAAAAATTATGTTATTCTATCGTTACCATTTGTGCAATAATTTTCTTAGTCAGCAGAGTTTTAATTTTTATAATTTACAGATTATTGAATTTCAAATAATAAAAAATATATTTAATTATAAAAATGCAATATTAACGTATGAAGGAAACATCTTTACTGATATTTAATGCAATACACACTTAGTAATTCTATTTTCAGATATTTATTGTTTGATGTACTGTTATTTATATTTATTGTTTTGATTTTTGTTGTTTATAGAACTGATGAAGATTATGAAATATAATCAAAAAGTTTATCTTTAAATAAAATATTTTTCACTCAACAATACCCCAAAATGTTTAAGGATGCACAAATAACTTTTTCTAAGGAATATATATATAATATAGAAATATATATATATAATAAATGACTTTACTTATATAAAAAAAACCTAAATAAACAGAGGTAAAACTATTAATAATAAGTATTAATAAATACCTGCTTTTCTAAAAGAATTTCTTCAATGCCAATTTGTATATATAACTAATTTTCTAACATACAAACTAAAAATTCAAAACTATCAATAAACTATAAGAACTAGGAAGAAAAGCGAGAAGGCCAAACTGAGGTTAGACTAGTGAGACGCATCACACAAGCCGTGTGCAGCGCCGCAGTGTGCCACAAACTACACATCTTCTACCACCACTGAGCCATTAGCCGCCTTCCTCTTCTTATGAATAGCCTTGCATTCTTTATTACTATTTTATTAATCAATATCTAAATTATAAAAAAATATCACTAATAAAATTTATTTATAAACTTCATAGGGATCTGATAGGAACCGACTTTTTCTTCCTGTAATTGTCAACTTGCATTTGACATACACTCTTCAAAGTAGGGATCCTTATTATTTTAATTTCTTTAATGCTTAAATTGACTGGAATCATGGAATATACTGAAATATCCCTTAAAATAAATTGAGATATTCCACTTTACTCCAAAACACATTCAATACTAATTTTCAAAAACTTTAAGGTCTTTACACTATAGTAAATTTTCAGTTTAAAATAAAATCGACTTATGGAAAATCATATTTAAGGTGGTGGACTGTGTTACAGGAAACATTTCGAGCTGTACATAGCTATTATCATAGCTATATAGAATATCAAATTTGAATTCCTGCAAGTTTTAGTTTTTAAATTAAGCACGCAGTGCTTAGAAGAAGATGTGCCAGTTTCAAAAAATATTCATTTTTGGACTAGTAGCAGACCAAATAAATATTATTTATCGTGAGAACTCGACTTCGAAATCTGACATGATTTCGGCTATACCATTCAGAGAAGGTAAATCAGACAATAAGCTCCAATTTTGGGCACAGTTTGTGCATGTATGATTTTTACTTTCTTTACTTCTAGTAAAAGGGAGTATTAGGATGGTGCCAAATTTTAGAACTTAGGTTTTCACTACCGGATATATATGTTTTGAAGTCTCCCTGAGTACGGACAAAATGTTTTCAGCAAATAGTCTGTATGTATGTGTGTGTTTGGACAAAATATCTCAGTAAGCATAAATTTGGTATTCCAATTAGGTACACCTGCATGTTGATCCGAAGTTTCGAACAAAATCCAACAACCAGAAGTACAACTTTAGTGAATGTTTTTTCTTCAATTTTTCGTGATTTTCTTGTAAACGACTCCCAACATTTTTCTTTTAACTTCATATTTCATCTACATACATAATAAATACTTACCACTTTTATTTGAACCATTTTCTCTAAAAAAAAAAAAAAAAATGAATTTTTTGGAGATTCTGGGGTACAGCTTTTCTCTAAAATACCACGTCAGTATTAGATTCTACCATCTATGTAATATTAATTTATACATTAAAAGCAATAGTAGAAGTCCAAATTTGTGATCCAGAAATGCGACTTCACAGAATATTGAATTTTTTAAAACTTTTTTTGAAAACGATAAAAACGATTTTCTTTAAACTTGGAATACTATATGCACAGATTCACTTTTATTTGCAAATTTTTCTGAAAAACTGATATTAGGGAGTTCTGCGGAATCTTGTAGGGTTAAACTTCAATTATATGGGATTGGTTCAAAGTTATTGGTGCTTTCTTTTGGATACAAGGTAAATTTTACACATGCCTGAATAGGAACTTACCCCCCTTCGTCTTTACATTTATGTTAGTGCTAATGAGTAAAATTTGAAGTTTAATAGTTGTATTAAGAATAGTAAGAGAAAGTAGTGTGACTCTTTCACATGATTTTTTTATGGCATGAAATCTAACGATCTATTCCAGCACAACAATCAACAAGTTAATAATTTATATTGTTATTACAATTTTCTACTACTCTAGACAAATACTTTATTGGGGCCAACTTTAAAAATAAAAATTTCCAGAATGTTGATTCCATGTGATACTGTTTCTGTAAATTTAATGAGAATTTTTCAAGGATATGCAAAAATTAAATCAAATAAATGGTAGTTTTAGCGTGAGATTTTAAAATAGGTTTCTTGAAAACAAAATAAACAGTTATCTGAGGGAAGAGAAAAAGGATAAGTATTTTATTAGTGGTAGTGAGTGGAGAGATAAGAGAACTGGTTGATAAGCGTGATGTATATAAAAAAAAAATATAAATGAGCGTGGGATTTGATGAATGGAGGGTGTGGCTGGTAACTCCTGGCAGCAGTAACAATCTGGTGTGAAACACTCAACTTTTTCTTATTGCTTCTCATTGACTGACTTTCTGAAAAGGTGGAATTTTTACTGTAGTTAAGCTTCACTGCCACGGCTGGTGGAAAATATATTCTACGATAAGCCATTGTTAGCAACTAGCTTATCTTCTCAACTTTCCCCCAAACAAAGCTAAAATAATTTTTAAGGAAAATGTTTCAAATAAGAGTAGGTAAAGGTTTATATATATGTAGTAAATATAGGACGTTTAAGGACAAGCTGTAGAGTTGGGTTCCAGGAAATTGCGAAAAAACTAAAAAAAAAACGATCAGTAGAGCGCATTTCCGCTAAACTAATTTTCTTCAATTTTTGTATTTATTTCTTTAGATATATTATGATCCTTTGTATGTATAGTCAGGGTGTTGTTCAACAACACCATAGAGGAAAGGCTGAGTTCATCGCTCTCCAGCACCTCGCTTAAACCATTGTATCCAGAAATCTGTTTCAAATAAAAGTGATGTCTGTAAAGGGTGTTCCAACTAATGTGCACACTCCATTTATCTCCTGTCTCTTTGAAAATGGAAAGAAATTGTAAATGGTAACTTCCCTTCTTTTTTGCGTAGATATTCAGAGTATGACACTCGCACATATGTGCTCAAATCAGTGCTAACTTTATTTTTTCAAATGGGAACACCAACTTTTTATTTTCTTCTTTGAAAGTAGATTTTTTTCATGAAAATTGAGCCCAAGAACATGAAAATCGGGCAAATAGTTCCAGAGATATGATTTTCTTAAAGTAGCAATAAATTGGCATTGACAGCTGCATTTGCTAACATTCTTTTTCCTTCCTCCTTTGGTTTTTAATTTTTATCATTGTTAATGTTTTTTAATTTTAATTTTGTTTGAAATTTGAACATATTCTGTTTTAACTTATCAAGTAAGCAATTAACGTTTTACGTTTATAAACAAAAGTATTGAATGAAATAAATTAGTATGTCGCTGTTTTCACTATGCCGCGGCAAATATTCTCCCCTCAAGAAAGTCGCGGATATTCGAAATTTTCATCGAGTGCACTCGAAACTATAAACGAGCTGCTCCTGTTTACAATGAAAGTTTCCCGCAACGAATTTTTCCAAGTCGTTTTTAATTGATGCGCGTTGTGAGGTGTTTTATGGAGACAGGGTCAGTTTCTATAGCATGCTTCATCCATCGTCAGAATAAGGTTTACAATCAATTCACATTTTAAACGAATCAAATTGTTCATGAATTGTACAATTCGTATTGTAATCAAAACGAATTGATTGTAAACCTTACTCTATCGATGGATGAAAATACGAAACCGATCAGAACCGAAACAATGAAGCATGCCACGACGTACAAAATCGTAGATGTTATCCAGCATTGCGGACCCAACCACATATCAATAGGTTCAGTTGTTCGCGCGAAACTCCGGGTAAGATGTAGGCCCAAGGAATTTCAATAATGATTGGACATTCTCTTGTATTTTCAAGATAATCCACATAGTTCTCTCCGTTAAGGGAACAGAGCTTTGATAATTGCTAAAACTGCCATAGGAAGCGTCCTAGGGAGTATAATTTCCATTCATATCTCCTCATGTGGTACATGGGTTTCGTCCATAATGGCATATCTCCTCATGAAGATCGGCGTTCAAATTTCCTGGCGATGATTGACGTGCTTCTGGCAGACACGCCTGATTTTTTTATCTATTTGTCTGTGGTCGGACGAGGCAAAATTTAGCAATAATGCATTATTGAACAAATGGAATCTGGCCTGAGAAGAATCCGCAGGTTACTTACGCCAGTCATCATCAACTGATGTTTTTTTTTTCTATTAATGTTTGGTGTGAGTTGGTTGGTGACATGGTTCCAACACGACGCGGTTGTCCCGGCTCTAACACAAACGCTGTTCGGAACCTCCCCGATTGAATATTCCCCAATTGCTAGCTCGCTGCTCAGCTTTGAGTGGCCTCCTCGTTCAGCCCGGATCTTACTCCTTTGGACTACTTCTTGTGGAGTTATTTAAAGGGACATGTTTACAGTACCTTGACAACGATCGCTAGTGTTGGATAGAGCCAGATTGTGTGTACATTTTGAACAGTTGTAGACGCAATTCAAGCTATCAAAAATAAAAGAAGGATGAGATTTCGGTTTCTTCAGAAGTTATTTTGAAGTTGTTCTTGTAAAGTACTTTTATTTTCTTATTCTTTTATGTTTTTAATGTTAGTTTTTATCGCAAACTTTTTAACTCTGCCAAATCTGGTCCCGAGCCCGGATAAGAAAGAAGTCGGATAAGAGAAATTTAACATGTGAGCAAAGCCATCAGTGCCAATTTATTGCTACTTTAAAAATTTCGTAACTACGGAACTATTTGTCTGATTTTCCTGTTCTTGGGCTCTTCATGAAAATAAAAAAAATCTACTTTCAGATTAATTTTTAACTTTAAAGTAATAAAGTTAGCTTGGGCACGTCATATTCTGAATCTACATAAAGAAATAAGACGGGTTTCCGTTTACAATTTCTTTACATCTTCAAAGAGGCAGCAGATAAATGGGGTGTGTACATTAATTGGGGCACAGTATGCAGGGTGAACAATTTTCACATGAACTACTCATTTTTCTTGGAAAGTACGCCAGCCGGAAAAAAATACCAAATGATTAGATTAGAATGGAAGTGGGAGAGGGGACTCCAACCCAGACTCCGCAGCTACTTTTACCAGGCTTATTGAGCCTACTCCCACTAGTAGAGGAAACCTCCCCTCTTCATGAGGTTGAGGGCTTTCTCCACTAGTTCTTTTTGTGATATGATCTCCTCCAGTCACAGCGTGCCAAAGATCTTATATCGCAATCTGCCGATGGCAACACAATCGAACAACAGGTGAGATGCCGTTTCCTCCTTTTCCTGACACAATCTGCACAAAGTTGATTAACTCCATCTTGAATAGATGTTTTTTGAACCTATGTCCTGTGAAAAGGTCCGCTCTCAGGTAAATCTGATTCCTGCCTTAACATAGTGTCTCTTTGGTCCTCTTCTTCTATACAGTCTTGGTATAACCTCCTTACAGTGCTTTCACCCCGGACTTAGCCTCCAGTACAATAGGGGTCGCGGTGGCGTAGGCTGGAGAGCCAACCCCCCACAGAATCTAATCTAGCCCCCAGTACCGGTCTGAAAATCAATAAACAGATTGGAGAGAAGGTGTAAGATGAGAATATAGATGCAAATTGGTAGGCGACTTTACCGTAATACACACATATATCTTCAATATTATCTCACTAGATGGCACACCAGACTAACTGAAAATTGAATTGAGAAAAAGAAAATTGCTATCAATATACTGTAATAGATACACATCGCAATAATATGTATTTACAGACATAATAAATACATAAAGGATAAATATAAAGAAGTCACGATATAAATATATCACCTATTTTTATTTTTTCAAAGTATTATAATACAGAAATATTTTTATTATAACCACAATTTTGATTTGATTTTGAACTTATTCTCACAAAATATGTAGGTTAAGAAGGATTATGCGACAAAAAACCAATAATTTTGTACATTAAATTATACAAAAAGAATTGGACCCTAAACAGGGCCGGCACTAAAAATTTTGCCGCCCCAGTTGCACCTCAAACTTACCTTAGGAATTTTGAACCTACTATGTTCATCATTAATTTTATTGGCAAATAAATATACCAACAAAGTAGAACAAAGGTTTTTATATTTTTGCCTTTTTTTATAATACACATGTCTTAATAATAATATGTTTATATATCTTCATATGTTGACTGAATAATCAATTTCTCTATTAATTATTTTTAAAATTAACACAAGTGAAATTATTTCGGTCTATCTTGCTTCATCCCTTTTCCTACGCTTTCATGACCATTAATTTTAAATATAGTACCATTAATTATTCATAATTTAAGTGATTAAAATACTGTATATTCATAAAATAAACCATCGACTTCATCAATTGACTAATAAATGAAATATAGTTATACGTTATTATTTGCATGCATAGAATGATATTCAGTTGTACAACGGTGAACTGCTGAGTTCCACTTAACTACAGATGTACACATTATAGTTTTAGCTCTGTTTTCACATTATTATAATCATAATTTAATATTGGTTTTAGTATATACCGATTAAAACATCACGACTCAAGTCCCAATTACCTTTTTATATTTATCCGTATCGAAATGATGAAATTTTTTTACAATAAATTTATGTAATGTGTGAGGTAAAAGTATGGTGTTCGCAAAAGCAAAGTACTTTCTTCAAGTACGTAATTTTGCAATTGTATATTCTACTTAAAAAAGTGTGCATTGGAATAAATCGAATCTATACAGAACAGAGATCCGAACGTATACGAGTTGGACTGACATGGGCTTATTACTTTCTCTAATTGCTGTTACAGGAAGTATTGTAATCGTGTAAAATTTCCGATATCCGTGTTTTCACCGAAAATACACGTTTTGAGATCCCCTGTGCCCAAAAATGTGGTTTTTAGCAATTGATATGCGTGTGTGTGTGTGTGAGAGACAACATATTCCCAAAAACGAAAAATCGCAGAATTTTCAAACTAAATATTTCGTTACACGGCTACCAGGACACCTGAGAATAAGCTTTTCATAAAAATCGTTCAACCTGAAGTGCCACTTTACTGAATGTTTTTTTTTTTTTCAGTTGTTTGTGATTTCCTCAAAAATAGCTCCATTTTCTTTAAACTTGGTATATCAAACTACACATACAAAGAGCTACAACTTTTATTTGAAATATTTCTCCGGGAAAATTCATTTAATGTGAGTTTTGGTGGAAGGATGGGATTACGCTTTCCTCTTCATGCTATTTTCATTTATTATACTATACTATCATCTATATAATTTTAATCAGAATTAAACATGTCAAAATTCAGAATTTGAAAGATAATCCAGTTGACCGAAGTGCGACTTTACTGAAGAATTTTTTCACGTTTCTGCGAATTTCTCCCCAAAAGCACCGACGGGTTTCATTAAACTAGTTATACTAACTATACACACATAGAACAATCACTTTTGTTTGTAACTTTTCAGAGTAAATTCTTTTAAAGGGGGTTTTCATAGAGGTGGAGATTACGCTTTCCTCAAAAAAGTCGATTTATAATGTTTAGGTTCTCCCATTCATGTAAATTAAATGCAACTAAATATCTGAACAGTAAGAATTATGTATATATATATATCTCAAGAGAATTAGTCAATTACAACTAAGTAAATTATCGTGAGAGAAAGTCTTGTGAGTGTTTCATAAGATTTTTTTTTATATGGAATTTTTAGATCTACTTTATGATTAGTAAAACATATTTTACTAGCAATAAAAGTAATAAATTGCTTACATATTAAATATTCTTGATCAAATGAAATATCCACACTATTTTGAGATAAGCTGTGACCTCTTTCACTTTCATAACGATTTTTTATATCAATTGTTTTATATTGAATAACGTACAGATAGTTTACGTTCTGATAACATTGACCGGTGGCCCCGAGAATATATTTCACTAAAATTATATAATGTGGCAGAGAACTCAATTTTGGCAACTCACCTCTTTGGGTAAAGTCCGAAAAATAATTAAAATAAATTCTAATTCGAAGTTTACCCATATGCACCTAGGTTTACCCAACGCTAGTTGGGTAATGTTGTGTTATTATCATGAAGATGTTGATAGAGGAAAAGGAGACTGCGAAACGTTATCGTGACAGTTATTGAAACTACCGATAATGGCTTTTGTAAGAGAGGAAACCAGCCTGCAACTATTGAGGAAATATTTTTCAGGAACCAGTTTCCTGTGTGTCAGGGCAAACTCTTCAGTATTGCAAATATAATGCTAGGAAAAAAATCTTACGGTAACTTGCAAATGAACAATCACTTGACTTATAGGAGGCCAAGGCTATAACAAAAATGTAATTGCAAAACAAAATGTACTAGGAAAGGGTCAATGCAAGGCTGCATGGAAAACTTGCAATTCGGTGTCACGGCAGTTGGTCTTGTTCTAATAAATAAGAAGTTATGTCACATTACTAACGTACTATTCAATGCTAATTTGTTAAAACATTTGGTTATATAGATTCTGACATGCCTTTCAAAGCCTTTTTGTAACTTTTGTAAATTTTTGTCATATAATGTTACATTTGCGAATTTTTGTCATAATATTTCTCATCCATAATATTATAAATATTTATATTTAGTTAACAAACCAATATAAACAATTATAATATTATGTATGAGAAATATTATGACCAAACAATGGCCCCCAAATGCTGGGTCACTGGTTGAAAGCTTCGGCGATTCCATTGGGGCAGCGAGCCAACCCTAACACCCACATCGTGGGGGCTGGGCAACGTGGGACCTAGGTTTTTCCGGTATCACGGCTAACTAGGACAATGGCGAGTCAACAGTTACCTCTCATTGGCTTCTATTCTTCACCACCATCTTCTTATTTCCTATCTCACCTCATCCTGCCTACCTGTTCGGCTGAATCCTACGGTGTTATGCGGTGTGCCTATAGGATGGTTGGTCCCGGAGCATAATCCCGGGGTCATTACGGAGCCTCTGGGATACCAGACGCCCTCCCAAACTAAGTAGCTTTACCCGGCCACAGCGGGGCTCACCGGGTGGACTACCTCCCCAGTTTCTCGTAGGAATAACATGAAAAGCACTAAAAAATCTAACAAACAAGGACCTTCGAATGGGCAGGCCTTTGCCCCCAATCCCAAGGTCACATCCCAATCAGTACGGGGATCCATTAGGGTTAAATCCCTGGACGAAGTTGACCAAATGACGACATACACAGAGTCCGCCTATCAGGCACGTCCAACAAGCGGGTTTATACTTTGATCAAGCGAGGCGTTGATGAGATAGAGGCCATACATACCATCATCAAGGAAAACTTCAAGAGAGAAATGAGCAAGGCGGAGAAAGCCGAAAAGAGGCAGCCTTCGGATAAAGTAACTCCGAAAGCGTCGCGGCCTGCGAACAGGATTAGGTCTCAAACCTATGGGGAGGCCGTGTTCTCGGAGAGGGTCGCGATTGCCGCGGCCGACTACCCCGACACGCAGTTGAATCCAGAGAGGCTTAAGGCCATCCAGAAATCCCTGCTTGCCACTGGCGGCTCTATGGAGGATCGCCAAGTGCATTTTCTCAAATGCATTCATAAACGGAATATCTCCTGCTCATCTGTGCTGACACAGATAATGCGGCCTGGGTGACGGAGGTCCTGGGAAAGGCGGGACGGTCCTGGGAAGGCACTGCCCTCGGGACTCTGGTGGGGACGAGGTCCCGAAGCGTTTTGGTGTCATACGAGGACGGCGAACCAGAAAAGGCAGAGCAGGTAGTCAACCTTTTGAGTTTTGACAACCAGGGCTTGAACCCTGGCCTGTGGACCGTCATAGGGTGTATCCCGGAGAGCAAGCAAGGGCCAGCTCTTCCACCTTTCCCATAGGGCAGGAGTCCCTGGAGGCTTTGAGGAGGCTGGACACGTCTCCACACTATGGGTTCGGAAGAATTAAAGGAATCCGAACCAAAGACAAACCAGGTGAGGTGCAAAAGGAAGCTATCTCCGCCAAGGCGCTTGGCCAGCCAGGGGAAGCTTCCGCCTCCCTCGAGTCAGCGTTGACCCCGCGATTGAACCGGCGGTATGGACTGGCGCACAAAGGAAGGGTGAGAAGAGAGGCAAGGTAACCAAGAGCGGGAGGGCTTGTCCGTCGCCACCGGCGGGGCTGGGACCAGCCCGGTGTTAAGGCCTCACGCCATTCAGCATGTGCTGGCAACAGGGAGTGCTGGTGAATGGCGGAAAGACGAGCCTAGCACGTCTTCCCGACCCCCACTATTACATCACAATGATGGAGCTACGGATCCTGCAAGTCAACCACCATCATGCCAGGACCGCTTCAGCTGTCCAGTCTAGGAGGTTTGACTCAGAGTGCTTTCACATCGCTTGGTGGAGGAACCGTGGCTAGTGGCTGTAGAGGTCAGAGGCATTCGCCCCCTCCGAGATAAGGTACTGCACGGCAGGTGCTCTGGGACACCCAGAGACTGCATACTTCTTAACAATCAGACCGACTGTAATTTACTGTCAACACTTCGTTCAGGCGATTTTGTTACAGCAATCATCTCGGTCTCTACCGAAGTCGGAACTAGAAGGATGGTCGTCTGTTCTGCCTACTTCCCAGGTGAGGACCAGCAGTGCCCGCTGGAACTGTTGGCGGACATCATCACCTACAAGGAATCTTCCACTTCGCGTGAGCTGTGACGCTAATGCGCACCACACCACATGGGGAAGCAGCAACTGTAATAGCAGAGATAGGTCCCCTTTGGAATTTATCTATGGTAAAGGGTTACTAACATCTAATATAGGTAAGGAACCCACCTTCGTCACGGTGGACTTGACCCTGACCAATCTTAGGATGTGTGACATGATTAAGAACCGGCATGTGTCATCTGAGCCGTCTTGATCCGATCATAGGCAACGTTGACATCCCCCCGCTGTTACAGGCCGTATTCCGAAACCCTCTGACCCTCTGGATTATACCAGGGTCATCAGACCCATGATCATGTATGGGTCGGTGGTCTGGTGGACCAAGACTCAGCAGAAGGGGACGGTGGAGAGGCTGAGTGGAATCCAAAGGCAAGCATGCCTGGGTGCCACGAGAACCACCCTGACTGCGGCGTTGAAGGTCCTCCTTAACTCACCACCGTTGCGAAGCCAGAATGGGAATTCATAGGCCCCTAGGGCGGCAGGGGCCGCCACCTATCACCTCTAGGCATGATTCTGTTAACCAGAGGTTGATAGAAGTTAAGGCTGACCATGTACTTTTGGCATGCCTACCAATAGGATGATTCCCAAACTTTATTTTGAAAGGAACTTCCACATTGTTATACCGATCAGGGATGAATGAAACAGAGATCCCCCTCTGCTCGGTAACTCGGTCTGATATACAGACGGCTCTAAAACTCTGTCTGGGATCGCAGCTGGGGTCTATGGGGCAGGCCTAAAGTCAAGATTAAGGCCAACCTAGGTCTTTCAGGCCGAAGTTGTGGCGTTACAACTCAACAACACGGGTGTTACAACGCAAGCTTCATGACAGAGCCACTTTCAGCATTGCTAGTCTTGATTAAGAAAGCAAAGCGAGGGATGTGCTATGAACCCAGGGGATCCACAATAGACCTCTCAATGAAGGTCGCGGTGGAATGATGCGTGGCCCTCCCTAATCTAATCTAACCAAACAATGTTTCCTCTTTCCAAAAAGTGAATGCTCTTTAGTTTTTTAGTAATTAATCTAACATTACCAAGTCAGCGTTGGGTAAACCTAGATGTATATGGGTAAAATCCAAATTGGAATTTATTTTAATTATTTTTCGGACTTTACCCAAAGATCTTGGATAATTCTAAATAAACCCGAGTAAACCTAGCATTATCCATAACATACACATAACCAGGCCTCGAACATGTTCCGGTGAAAACTCGAGGTCGAAAATTTGAATGATTGCAGTATTTGCTGTTATAACAGTATAGAAATTGCGATGGGTAAACAACCATACTGTTTTATTAAACGATTTGTATTAAAATTGGTCAGTTTATAATAAGATATAGAATTAATTGAGCCAGAACAATTTTTTATTGTTATTATATCTAGATAATTATCAAAATTAAATATATGTGCTTGGGTGCTTTTAATCTTTTCTTCCAATTACTTTCATACAAGTTAAAAGCCTCAACAAGAAACTGCGATTGATTTATTCTTGTTTAAAATGATATAAAAGTGTTTGAAATGGCAGTAACTGTTTGTCAAGTCTGTCTGCCACAATGATAGCAAAAATTTTACTTTGGGTAGCTCTTTCTTCCGATTTACCCCTCCTCCTCCCCTAGAACATGTGTGGTATTAGATGGTTGGCCGGCCGGGTTTCTCTAAATAGGTATTCATCAACTCAAGAGGAGCTGAGAGTCGTATTTTTCCATGCCGGTCACTAACAAGCCTGGTATAAGATACTACAAGACGACACCGACATGGGCCGGAAGTCCAGTTACCAATATTGATCCATTCTCATTTTATATTCCTTACTGAATCCACCTACTGCCTAGCTTAACATAAATAACTGTGAACATTTCTAGGCTGGAATTTCGCTCCCTCTGACTGGTGCAATTTTCCTGACAATCGGTTTATGTAAGATTGTATTGCACACCCAATTAAAAATTAACTATAAAATAATACAACTTAAAGATAACTTAAGGAAAAAGTGAAGGCTGGTAGCTACATTACAGTCTGAACAACAAAAAAAAAGCCTGGTTCATTTTTTATTATAACTGCACTATATTATGAAACAGTAAACAATCTTTAAGAAACTCAACAAAGAAAGAAAATAAAAGGAAGGTCGTACTGACAAATGTTTAGCAAAACTTGCCATTTAATGCAACTTTCCTTCAATTATTTTATATTTAAACATTATTAATAAAAAATGTACAAATTAATAGATTTCAACAATTTTTTTTTATTTGAATAATTACAATAGATTTGTGAATATTTTGTATCCAGTTACTAGTGAACTTATAAAAATAAACTGCAAAACAACATAATAAATAAAAGTCTGGAAGAAAAAATTGAATGATTTTGAAATATAGTTTAATCTATAAAATGTACAAATATTTCTAGATGAACTGTGATTGATCGTAAATTAACTGTCAGTAACCACCGTATTTTTCCTGCAATACAAACATTCATTAGCTTCATGAAAATTTAGTTGAAGATTGTTAGTAAGAAGGCAATGCACCTCTCAACTCAGACACTCATATATATCTGTTAGTTGTTAGTTAGGGAAAGAGGCAGTAGCTGTGTAAGTAACACCAGCTCACACATTCCCATTCTTTCTCTAAATCTTATCCTTTTTTTATCTTTCGTTATTTCAAGAAACAATAAAAACAATAATCACAAATCTGACGTGAAAAAAACGTGATTGAGACTTTCTCTTGATTATTTTATTCAATCATGGAATTTGTCAGAATATTTAGTTGCCTTTAATTTTATACATGCTATTAGGCTAACACAGCGACACTAGTGCTCATTTAGCATTAACCAGGGGGCACGTATACTAACTATACACGTGCAATGTTATACCCGAAATTAAAAATAGTAAGCTTAATGATTATGATGATAATATTGATTGAAGTGTATTCTAATCCACCGCAATGGTTTATTAAATTGGATTTTGTGGCTAAACTTTATTGGGCCAAACTTTGCTGACTACAAACGGCCGAATGTGTATTAATCTTTAATAACGCTCCTGTGCCCTCTTTCCCTTCTTCCTTCTCCATGTTTACAGGGATAAGGGAATCTTGAGGGATGCGGCGCTTGTTCTTAATCTTTTGGCCACATTTCTTTATTTTATACATTATGGAAATGTAGACTTAGTTAATTAATTGAATTCTAACTCATAGTGTGCCAGCAGTCGCGGTTATACAATACGGGTGAGTGAATTTATTTAGATTTGCATTTAATTTGATTTTGACTATTTAATTTTTAAATTTTAGGGTGAAATTAAAGTTTTTTGTTAAATAAGTTTGATGATCAAAATATGAAAGTTTAGTGTAAAACTGGGATTACAGATCCCATTATTATAAACAGTAAATTGATAATCTTAGTACTAATAGTTAAAAGTCTTTAAATTAAAAGAAATTGACGGTAATTTAGTCTGTTCAGAGGAATCTGCCCTGTGATAATAGCCTTAATAATCCACGATGAATTTTACTTTATCCTCGCTTGTAAATTTCTGTCTTTGAATGTCTTATTAGAGTTTTTTAAGCATTATTGTGGAAATATGTCAGGTCAAGGTGCAGCGATGGTAAAGAAGAGGTGGATTACATTAAAATTATTTATGGGTAGGAATATGGCAATTTTCATGAAACTGGATTTGAAAGTAATTATCTTTAATTCGCTAAAAACAATTTTTCGTACTAAGGGAACCTTAAACATGCATTTCAGAATAAAAGACAACTTCGAAAATTGCACACTATCGCAAAGAGTAAGAGAAACTAAAAAAGTCGTCACTTTTAAAGTCGTAAGAGAAATTAAAAATTTAGAAAGATAAGTATATGAGCTGAGAGGTTATGCGAAAGTAAAAAGGCAGACCTGTATGGTAGACATGACGCCATTAGCAAGGGATGAAAGTCGACCAGCCACTTTGGTCACCCCTTGCCTCACACTTTCCCGCACATCGTCCAGATCGGGTGCATTGATTAAATTACCAGGTATGAGACTTGTTGTACTACCTGAATATCGTCCTATATTTTCATTACGATTAAAATAATCAGCTGATGAAATACTTGAAGAGCCCTCAAACCTTGAAAGATTGGCACTGCGTTCCCACTAAAAACAAAAGTTTATTTTGTATTTATGTTAAAAATTAAAGAATAAATCAGGAACCCAATCCAAAAAGACATACGGCATTATCAGTATTATCTGAAAAGAACTGATCAGAAGAAATCGATTTCGCTGAACCAAATTTTTTTTGCGCTTCGTCAGTAGTTCCAGCAGGCGAAGGAACCCGTTTTTTATCACTTCTCGGTGGGATATCTTCAAAGAATGTAGTACTTTTCGGCTCTTTTCGTTCTCCAAATAAAAATGAGATATTCTTAGATTCTGATGTATTTCTTGAATTTCTAAAATCAGACCAGCTTTTTGAAACAAAATAATTATCAACAGCTCTCAACTATTTATTTGTTTTTTATAAAGAGTACTTACTGAAATTCCGATCTGAGATTTGAAGACAAGCTGAAATCTAACTCGAAGAAGTCATCGTCATCCCTTTCTGGCATTTTCTGTTTTGAAACATTCTCTTGCTGTATTGTCTTCATATCACTTAGCGCAGAATGTGACACCCCACTAGAAAAATTAAAAATTGATCGATTTTTGTCAAAACTTAAATTCTGGCACAATGGATTTGATGGATCTTAATATTATAAAAGTTAGAACAGGGGCTAGTAGCCTATGGAGCGGTGGTGTGGTGGCCTAAAACTGAGCAAAAGACAGCCAGAGAATGCCTCAATAGGATATAAAGGTTGGCGTGTTTGCTCATTACGGGGGCATTTAAGAGCGCTCCGATCGCGGCGCCTTTTGGTGCAAGCGAGGCAAGGGCCACGCAGACTACGCAACAATGATCTTTGGAGACAGAAAAGCTTCTTAGCCAAACACTTGGACATAATGCTCAAAGTCATCCCGGGCCCAGTTTTAAGCATGGTCCAGGATAGCATTCGTCCAATATACGAGTATAACTTCGAGGTTCTTTTTCAGGTGTTCCTAGGATCTACGGCGGAATGGACCAGGGGGTGGGAGAAACGCGACCAGAGGGACCTTTCTGGTTCACACATGGACTGCGGAACTGGAGCCGGAGTGTGTAGTGTGAACCCGCAGATATTAATTGAGAAGCCGCTGGGCAGATACTACACTATATTCCAGGGTGAAGTCTTTGCCATCAAGGTCTGTACCGAGTAGAACTTGCTTAGATCCCCAAGGGGCAAGGTTGTACGCATTTGCTCGGACAGTCAGCTGCAATGAAAGCTCTGGAGGCTTACAGAAACACCTCCTCCCTAGTCAAGAATTGCCAAAACTCTCCAGGCACAATAAGGTTCTGCTGAGATAGATGCCTGGACATGCAAGGATTGAGGGTAATGAGACAGCTGATCACCTGTCCAGGAACAGGGCAAATACTCCGTTTTGTGGTCCAGAGCCTGTCCTGGGCCTAACCAGTGGAGCAGTCAGTGCAGCTATTCGAGACTGGCTCTGAAGCAAGCACGAGGCGCTCTGGGATGGGAGCCCAGGGGCTATACACAATAAAAGGATGATGCCAAAACTGTGTAAAAGGAAGACCAAACCGACCCTTAGCCTGAGTAGAAACCAAATTTCTCTGGTGACGGGGCTATTTACGGTTCATGGTAGGTTCAGAAAGCATCTCTACAAAATGGGGCTAATAAGCTCGGAACCCTTGTGCAGACTGCGTTAGGAGGAGGAGGAAGCGGCCCCCACCTGCTCTCTGATTGCATAGCAACAACCAAATTGCGATACGAAACCCTTGGCACATTGCAACCTGAGGAGATAGTAACGCAAAAAGATCTAGTGGTGAAAGCCCTTAAACTCCTTAGGAGGGGAGGGATAGCACAATAAGCCTATGATGGCTGCGGTGCCGGGGTATAGCCCACCCGAAGCTGATAAATCTAAATCTAGAACAAGAGCGGGTTTAGTGTAGTGGTTATGAGAATGGTCTTGTAACTGGGGGGGTCCTCAGTCCGAGTCCCGCGTACCAAATTTATATTAGTTAAAAAAATGTTAATAGTAATTAATATGCTTACGCCCCCTAATAAACCGTTCGCGACCCCTAATTTGATAGTTGGATGTTAAACCCGCCCCAAAAAATAGGAATTAGGCACAAAGAAAACTGAACGTCTTAGGTATGTATTGCAAAGAAAATTATCTAAAAAAAAGTAAATGCAGACAAAACAAACATTTTTATTTTTAGAAAGGTGTAAGAATATCGGGATTCTTCTGTGAGGAGTTTGGTCACAAATAATATTACTACAATGCGTGTATTTCATACCATCCTCATGGCTATAAAATAAACAATTCATATAATACATAACGAAATAAATTTGTATAAAATGTTGCTAGGATAAATTTGTCAACTTTTTAGTTGACAAATATAAATAATTATATTTTTATAATTACCTACTGTATAATGTGATTAAAACTGCACAAATTTTCTATTAACTTCAATTTCAGTTTATATTAACATATCAGGTGTATTATGCTATTCTAATTGCCGAAAGGTAATCAAAGATTATACGGTAATATATGGCCACCACTATTATAATGTCATATCTATTTCATATTTTATATATATACATAATATATTTTTTTAAATGAAATATATTCTATATAATTTTGACTATCTCAAATTATTACAACTTAAATTTTAATAATTACTTGAAAAACACTTGAGTTTCCGAGCTGAGACCGCATCAGTGTTTGGCTAGAAACTGACGTTTCGCCCATATTGCAATGAGCTTCTTCAGGTCCGTCACACCTCGAAAGCTAATGGAGCAATCTGGGCTCACTGCATTATGGGCGAAACGTCGGTTTCTAGCAACCACTGACGCGGTCTCAACCCGGAAACTCAAGTGTTTTTCATGAAAACAGCTGCGGAAACCTAAAAGAACAATTACTTAAATTGTTTAAATCACTTCTTTTATTATATGAGTTCTTTTCCTTATGAATATATATCATTCCCTTGAATAGTCGCTTATTTAATTTTGTTTTCTTTATCTATAATAACAGTATCATTAAAGCTGAAATTATGATTCTCGAGAGCATGTTGTAGAAATATACAATATGTGAAAATCCGAAACCGGTCCGGAATAAAAGAAATATGCATGCTACGTCGAATAAAATACCAGATAAAAAGTTTATTGTTTCAACAAACCAAAGGAAGAACTTCGACTCGATGGAGAAGTATATAGAAATTTTAAAACTTTCAAAACTACGTTGGAAATATTTTGTGGCAACTGAAACTGCGAAAAAAACCAATGAGGTATACAAGTTGCTTGTAGCATTCAAAAGGAGACACTTTTAACGATAAGATGATTAATAATTGTAATAACTGCTCATTAAGCCAAAAAATGAGAAATGCCCAGCATTTGGCAAGTCTTGCTATTCTTGTGCTGCTTTGCATCACTTGTCAAAATGCTGTCGAAAAAAATCATTAAAAAATGCTAATGAGCTCGTACTGGATCGGGTAGTAACCATGAAATTGGGTCTTTACTAATTGATTCTCTAAATGTATCAAGAGGTTATATATAATGGGTGACTTAATTCATGTTTTAAGTAGCTCCAGATTAAAGAACACATTATAACTTTTAAAATAGATCCTCAAATTAATACGTTGCCATATAACATATTTAAAAAATTGAGAATTAAGATGGACCAACCACCCACGTATAAATTACGAGCCTATGGTGTTTTCCAAATTAAGCCCATAGGTATAGCAATTATCCTATCATAGAAAGGTAATTATTGCAGGATTTGTTATTTTTAATGATAGCTGTAATTGATTTAGGTTTAATTCAATTAAGGGATAGTTTTTTTTTTTTTAATGTGCGTCAACATCTATGGTCATTGGCGCCCACTGCCTTCTCAGTGCACTGTCGGTCTTCGGACAGTACTTTCTCAATACAGACAACACTGTCCATCACCGAACAGTGAGCTGTAGAGTCTCCTAGGAAGAAAACATCTAAGGGCAGCACAACTAGACTCGAACTCGGGACCTCCGTGTGGAAGTTCAGTACGCTAACCACTTAGCTATTCCGTTCCCTGAAAATTCCTATACCTGTGGCCTTTTGGCTAAGATCAAAGTGTATTTGAAACTTTAACACCGATCTTAGTAAAGAGGAGTTTTTGTCTAAATTTAAACATAACTTTACAGGATTGGGCGAATTTAGAAACGTTAAAATCCATCAAAGTTAAAATCCGTTATATGTGAAAGAATTAAACAAATTTTGATATGACAAATTTGATTTAATTTGATCTGACAAATTTGAGTAACAAATTTTAATCTAAGTTTCCCTGTGGTCACTGACAGTGATGCATCAAAATAGGCCAGAGCCTTTTGATGGGTTTGGCCCCAGATGGTTTGCTCTTTTTCTAAATGGCAAACCAGAATGCTATGGATCTCGCTCCAATTGTCAAGTAATGAACGGAATTGGACACAAGATTGAAAAGAGAATAATGCAATATTATTACAATTACATATTTGGTCACTCTCATGTTACAATTTATACAGATCATTCTTCTTTGTTGGTGATACACAAGAAATCGTTTGATGCCATAAAAAACAAGCTTAAACGAAGAGTGGTAAATTACAATTTTCGGCTTACCTACAAGCCCGGAAAGAAAATGTATACAGCTAATCTGCTGAGCACAAATTTTATAAAAATCCAGTTGGTGAGGATCAGGAGCAAGTAGTACACAGTCTATCACAAAGTGGACTTATATAGAACTTTTTCAATGTGAATTTTGGAAGATACAAATCTCAGTAAAATATTTGAATTTTACCAGAATGGCTGGCCAAATAAATGTCAAATTATTAAACTTAATCTGGGAGAATTAACTTTTCAATCTCAGATGCACTATTATAGTGCAGGTATCTTCTAAATCATCGCTAATCGTTCCCTTCAAGTTGCGTCAAATGATTCTTGGTTTGCATCAGAGATATTTTCCGTGATAGCCTGCTTCTTGTGGTGGTCATCGACCGCTTTCGGGCGTTCGCCCATCATCAGGATGTTTTGGTCAAAATAGTGTGATAAGATAGACTTGCACAGAGCAAATTCAGTTAATAGACTCATTTTCTTGGTTTGCTTCATAGGACACATCTTGGTATCAATAAAACTTAGGAGTGGGCAAGGCAGTTAGTTTATTGGTCTGGATAAATGAGAATATAACCAACTGTATTTCATCGTGCTCCGTATATCAACGGGTTAGTCGCAATGTCAGGGACACTCTATATAGTCACGGAATCCCAACTATTCCCTTTGCCAAAATTGCTTTTGACACAGCCGAACATGCAAATTCAACCGATCTAATAGACCTATCTAATAAACCGCGTTGCCTTGAAGTGGAAAAGCTGACAGATAAAAGTGTCCGTTCAATAATAGACACAGTACAAGACATCTTCAGGTGCTGGTTGATTCCAAGAATTATTAACGATAAGAGTGCTTCCAACAGTTTTAAATTTAGAAAATTTACAAACCGTTGAGGTTTTGAGCGAACTACCTCCAGCCCATTGCATCCTTGTAGCACTGGACATACTGAGAAAGCAGTGTGAATCAATCGCCAATTCTTTAATGAGGAGGTGCGAATATGATGGTCAAGACCTTAATTTAGCTTTATTAAATTATAGAAATTTTCCAGTAGCCAATTTAGGAGTTTTACCTGCACAGCTATTACAAAGCAGAATATTACGATCAAAGCTTTCCATTCAGACAACACTACTGCAACCGAATACAGTTAATGCTCACAGTCAAATGGTTAAAAATCAAACTTCACAAAATAAGTACATTGATAGATTCAATCACGAACTGGAAAGTTTATTTCATATTAATGAGGAAGTTTTGGCGAAAAAGCAAAATATTTGGATAAAAGCAGTTATAATATGTCTTAAATGCTCCACGTTCTTATGTAGTTCGAACGGAAAATGGCAAGGAATATTGTAGAGATTTTTTTTCTAAAAAAAAAAAATAAGAGCCCAAACTGAGTCTGAGTCATCATCACAAAACCAAAACAAAACAATTCAACTATATGCCAGACTCAAAATTGCAGACAATCAAGCCTCAAGAGAAAAACAAAACAGTCGCCAGATTTTGCTTCGTTTTAATTCCTTGAATATTGCTTATACTATTTTTTTTTAGGGGGATGTGCACTGCGACCGGAAAGATCTATTGTGCTCCCCACAGCCTTCTCAGTACATTGCCGCTCTCCAAGCAGTGTTCTCTAGCTACAGCATCACCGGACAGTGAGCTGTAGAGGCTCCTAGCAAGAGAAAATGTAAGGGCAGTATACTGGATTCGAACCCGAGACATCCGCGTTGCTAGCCCAGCACGCTAATACTGAACTAATCCCTTCCCTTTATTTTAATTAGTTTAACTGAATGTAGAAAAAAATAATAGGTGAATATTAGTAAAGATATTTCCGTAGGTGATGGTAAAATAATAGCAATCATTTTTAAGTTTAGCTAATTCTTGTCAGGGTTATGTTTGTCAAAAAATGTCATCTGTAGATAATTATTGTTCGAGTTGCTATTAAATTAATACTGAATTTATGTTTGAAAAAAGAAAAGAAAAAAGAGGCATGTTAGATACATTAGATATTGCTAGAAGGCACGAAGATCTGTTCCCAGTTGTGAAGGTTTTTTGTTAAGTGATATACAATTAAGGTTTACTTTTAAATCATCTATCTCATTTATTTATTTAATTCACCCATAAATAAATGTACGATTTCCTTGTAGAGCAACAAGCATATTGGCACTAATGAAAAAGGAAGCGCTTTTTTGCATATGTAAGTTCATCAAAGGGCATAAAATAAAGATATAAGTCGGATAAATACCAAAAGGGAGAAAGGCTGAAGCCTTTTAATTACTGGTAATGGAATGATAAAATTAAAGTGGTTGGAAAACTACATGTTGGGTCGGTGTGTTAGTGCGCCCAGCTCTCCTGCTCACGCGTCCGCGCATCCGCCCGTGCGTGCGTGCGCTGTCTGCGCACACTAATCTACTTCCGCTTTCATTCTCCTCTGTTTTTTAGAAGGGTCAGTTTTCCGGTCTCACATCCCATTGCATCACCGCAACTCATGTTCTTTTCCCCCTCTATATCCGGCCGCCTCTACCAAACGCCCGTCTTTTCCGACCCACTTGCCTCCACTCACCTGAGTTCCTTTCTTTCGCCACATATGCGCGCGCGCACACACATACATGCACCCGCCACACCTTCCTTTCTCAGTCCGCCAGTCGTCTCATCACCACTTCTTCACTTCATCGCTCACCGTCACCAAAGGATAAGTCTCGTTTTCATTTTGTTTTGCATTATTATTCATTTTTGTTGTACACCAGCTGCTCGCCATCTCGGCTTGGGTTCTGCCGCGCAGTCACTATACATATCTCGGTGTACCTTGTTATAGTTCGACCATTTTTTTTAAAACACAGCGAGGGAAATGGTGAGGAAGGGAACAATGGCAGTGGCAACTCTTAGCTACAGCAAAGTGCTACATAGATGAAGACGTTCGATACACTCAGTCAATTAGTCACACTTTATTGTAGTGAAATATGGCGTCTGAGATGTGTTGAAGTATTAGAAAATGTCTCTGATGCTTTCCAGCTCTGCGGAACCAACCACCACAACAACTATTAGAAAGATTACAGCTACAATTTTGGAAGCAATTCCTTTTATCTACCTCATAATACACCAGGATATATGATACGTTTAGAGTGTAGACGAATCCACTTGAAGGTCCAGGTCTTTAAGTTAGTCTTATCCTGGCTTATATAAGTTCTAGAAATGCCTCAATTCACGACTCCTAAGAAATGATAAGACAGATACATCAGTTGGACAAACTTCCACGGAATTCTTCTCGGTTTAACTGGGTGCCCCAGTCAAGGCTATTTTTGTAGAACTAGATGAGGGGGAGTCATTCCACAATCAAGACAACCTGTTGATTAAAGAAAAAAGAACATATCTGAAGCAAAGCACAGCTAGGCAGCAAATCAAGCGGCACTGAATAGTTTCAAGCTTCATCGTTCTCCAGAATCTGTAAGCACAGTAAGATGCGTTACGGATTAGAATTGTATTTGGAGGTAAAGCAAAATTTTGTTAAATGTAGAATTATTACACAGATACGCTTAGCAAATGAAAAACTCTTAAAAATGGTTTATTTGTACTAAATTGTATGTAACTGGAAGGGGAAGTGCTTATAAAAAAATGCTGTGAAAAATTATGCACAATCTGCAATCTATACAAAATGGAATCGGTAGAACATTTAGTTTCGAGATGATGCCCATGTATGAAGATATACGGAAATGCGATTTACAGAAGTAATCTGGTGGATCACACTTGAATCGCTTTTTGTATCGAAATAGAAAAATTAAATAATCTTTTTCTGTAACACTGTCGACGCATTTAAAATAAGAGAACTTATTATGCTTGTATAATCCGGTGAATAAAATATAATTGATATTATATTTTAATTTGTCAGCCTATTAATATTTAATTTTGGTTTGTAATTGTTTCTAGAAATAATTTTCA
This sequence comes from Triatoma infestans, assembly GCA_011037195.1. Taxonomy (NCBI): domain Eukaryota; kingdom Metazoa; phylum Arthropoda; class Insecta; order Hemiptera; family Reduviidae; genus Triatoma; species Triatoma infestans. The sequence continues at coordinate 139,162 of JAAEAF010000896.1, forward strand.
GTCTAATTTTTATATATATATATTTTTCTTCCTATTTTGCTAATTATCTCTTTGTGACTAAGTTTTGTTGTTATAACAGTTTCAACTAGAATATTTATAATCATGTCAAATTTTCAATATCGTGTTTCTACCGAATATATACGCTTTGAGATCTCCTAAGTTAAGAAAAGTGGTTTTTAGAAAATGGTCTGTGTATGTGTGAGTGTGTAGATATGTGAAAAACAGCATAGCCCAAATACGAACTATCGCAGAAAGTTCAAAATTCACATTCCGTGTGGGTTTCACCATGGGATCCGATAGGAACTTACCTGTCAAAATTCCTCAACCGGGAAGTACCAGTTTAATGAATGGATGTTTGTTTTTTTGCGATTTTTCTCGAAAACGGCTCCGACGATTTTCTTTACAGTAAGTATATTAACTATAAAAACAAAAAGCTATAACTTCTATTTGAAACATTTCTCTGGTAAAATTCATTTAAGAGAACTTTTGGGGAAGGGCCGTTTACCTCTAAAGTGCCATTTTAGTTTATTATACAATTCTATCATCTAAATAATATTCATAAATTAAATATGTTGTCAAAATTCTGAGTCTGAAACAAATCGGTTGATCAGTAGTGCGTTTTTACTGAAGTTATTTCAGTTTTCTAGGATTTTATCCACAGTGACGGATTTCTATGCATGTGTTACACGAATAACGGACACCTATAACATTTGTTGGGAACTTTTCTCCGAGGAAGTTAATTAAAAGAAGTTTTGGGGAAGAGGAAGTGTATTCCTCAAAAAATTTGTCACTAAAATCTTTGTAAACTGCAGTAAGAGAAAGTCATGTGAGTGTTCCACATCAGATTTTTTCTTTTGCATTTGTATGTAAGATGTAGGATGTATTTTTATTTTTAAGAAGATATTTATTTTTGTTTGCAGCAAGATGGTTTATTTTTTTATTTTCTTTTTTATGTGTGATGTATTATTTTGTAAATAAGTGCTTTCATTGTCATCCTGGAGTACCTGTTAAATTGAATTATCTTAAATACAATATGTTTCTTCTTCTTGTTCTTCTTCTTCTACTACTAATACTATTACTACTTCTTACAGAAATTTTAAACTCAGTTCTGGCGTTTTTTGTTTTGAAACATTCTCTTGCTGTATTACTTAGCGCAGAATGTGACACCCCACTAGAAAAATTAAAATATCTAAGATGAAAGAGAAAAAAATCCGGCGTGAAGCACATATGCCTTTCTCTTACTGCAATTATTATGAATTTAAATCTAATGGTAAAATTTTCTTTAATCTTGGAATTTTTACTCATCGCTTAATTGGCCTTAGCTTTATTTATAAATATAGGTGGTGGGGTTTATAGTCGTTAGTTTTTAGGGTATAAAGTTTACATGAATTCGTAAGTAATGAATGGCAGCGTCAAAGTCCACTTCCAATTGATCGATTTTTGTCAAAATTAAATTCTGGCACAATGGATTTTAATATTATAAAAGTTAGGAAAGGGGTGGGGATTGGTGTTGTGATTATAAACAAGAACTTATAACTGGGAGGTCCCCAGTCAAGTCTCGCGTATAACTTCTAAATTTATATGTTTAAAAAATGTTTAAAATGAAATATATGCTTCCGCCCCGTCGGCGACACCTATTTGATAGTTAGATGTTAAGCCGCCTGAAAAAATAGGAATTACTTTACTTACCTTTAAAATTTAGTAAAACCGTACATTATATGTAAGTGGCTCTTTAGAGGAAAGCGTGGACTGACTGCTCTCCCAGTACCCATCACAAATCAATTCTCCCTGAAATATGTTTCAAATAAAAGTTACAGCCATTAATGTGTATAGTAGCGAACTTTACAGATAATCGTAGAAGCCATTTTCTAGGAATTGTGAAATAGTGAAAAAAACTATTCAATAAAGTCGCAATTCCAGTTGATGGATTTTGAATGAAACAAACATAGGGTGAAATTAGTAAAAAGTTATTGATACATTAATCCGGTGGTTCTTTATGAGAAGCGGTAGTTTCTTGACGACTTTCAGTGCTACAGGAATTTCGTGTCTACGAGCTACTTCTACAAAACTTCTATGAACTACTTGTGATCTCCTTCACCATTCACCACCTTCTTCTGCCTGCTACCATTAAACTATTGAGCTATGGAGGTACCGTGAGTGCTCTTATACCTCCAACCCTGACATAATAATAGTGGAGCAAGCGGATATCTTCTAGTTTCCCTGCGCATGTGGAAAATAATCATAAAACCACATCTGCAAGCGGAAGCCACAACTTCACGAGAAGGAATCTAAGAATTGTATGTGTAAGCTAGGGAAACAAACCTTCTGCCAGTAAAACCCATTCCTAATCGTTCCATTTGTTTAGCTTTGCTGGCATCCACTGATTTTATTTTCTCTTCCTCTTTCTTTTGTCTTAAACTTAAATCTTCATATACCAAACGCATGGAAGCAATCTATAAAGTGTAATAATTCAGAATAGTAATATTCTACTTTTTACAATATATTTCATACAACAATGTATGCTACTGCAAAAATGAGGCGTGTAATTTACCTGTTCACTCTCTGCTTCAGGTATTGGCGAGGCCGGCGGATTGGCTTCTTCTTTCAATTCACCGGCCAGCAAGGCTTCCTTCTCAATATCTGCGAAATTAGTTGTAATCTTCTGAGCACCGAGACCACCACTCTTCTTAGATCCAATCTGCAATCAATCAAATTCATTAGACAGATCAAAATATACATACTAGCTGCTACTAACATATCAAAATCTTCTAATAACACATTTTAATTTACAAAAAATTATTGCAAATTGCATCGGTGGATCATTAATTAAGCGGTGCAAAAAACATATGTACTTTTAATGATAAATAAATCATTGCACAAATATAAACTCACCTAGTCCATTTGCTTCAAAATTTTTTTATATTCTGCCAACTTCAAAACATGTATTCGAAAAAAAAACGCAATTTCGAGAATTTTACAATTAAACATGTATTCGAAAAAAACGCAATTTCGAGAATTTTACAATTTCTAAACTTCCTTTTACTACAGTAAGAAAAATAAAAATCTTGACAATCAAAGAGTGCATTCCAAGGGAGTAAGATCTTTCGAGAAAAAATGATTAAGCTTTAGTCGGGTTTTCACTCGTTCGGTGCTTCCCATCTATTTTAGGTATTATTGTTAAATACACTCAATTCCATTGATGTTAAAGCAACTGGTTTATTTTAACCAAATGCTGGTCAAATTTTCGATTAAATTTGATTAAGAAATAATCAGAATAATGTGAAGACTTACACCACTTCTTCTGGGGATCACTTTTCTGCTGCCTATAATATGTTTCTGTTGTGATGTGGTGGACGATTGGGATGTGCCAGTACTCTCCCCTCCTTCGGCATCGTAAGAGACGTTGTTGGAATTATGTAAATTCTGAAAAATATAAAATTTGGGTTCAACAAAAATCTATTAGAATTATATATAAATCAAATGACCTTTTTTATCTATCCGCTGGTTTAACGTTTTTTACACATATCAGACTTCTGCATTTTATAGCACTGATAAATTGCAGCACAACATAAAACTCAGACTAAATTTACTAGTAAAATACTAGTTAGTAAGAAGCTGTGTTCTAGTAGAAAAGAATGTCTCTGAGCAAACTCCTATGATTAAAAAAATCTATATGACCAAAACAGTGAAACGAACATTTACCACTCAAGTTTAAAACAAATTTTTGATAAACGAACCTCAGAGAAGATAAAATAAAGTCTAATAAGAAAAATGTGTGGCCCATTAGAAGATTTAACCGATTTTCCTCAAACCTGGAATTCTAGCAATGCATTAATTGCACTTGTGGTTGCGTCAGTAGAGCTGGAAAGCGTCAGAGATATTTTCCGTGATAGCCTGCTTAATGATCTGGTTTCGGGCCTGCTTGATGGATATGGTTTCGGGCTTTCGGCCATCATCAGTATGTCTTGATAAGCAGTATGATAACAGACTTGCACAGAGCAAAATCAGTTTATACACTCAGTGAATATGACACAGACGCGTTGGAGTTTCCTAAACGGAATACTAAGTTCAGGCCATTTTTCCGTTTTCAGGGGGATCCTCAAAATCCCCAACACCCAGACCCCGATTTGCGTCGCTTCAAAATAGCGCCGTTCATAACTTTTCATGGATATAAAGTTGGTTATTTTACGTTGCTTATGTTTATAAAAAGGGGAATTCCCAGTTACTTTTACCCAGAGCTAAACTTGGTCAATTTTTTGTGTGAAAGAAGTTAATATTGAAAGGTAATTACTACGGTAAAGTGCAAAAAATAATTAAAATGTATCAAAGGTGGAAACAGATTAGTTTGGAACAAAAATTGGAAATTTTGAAACGTTTTAAATCTGGTGAAAAAGCTGTTGAAATTGAAGAAATCTTGGTTTGGCTCCTACTACAGTAAGAACAATTTGTAACCGCGATGCTGACCAAATTAAAGATTTTGTTAAAACTTCTACACCATTACAGTTAAAACAAATGACTTAAATTAGAGATCCGCATATAGTAAAAATGCAGACTCTTCTTAAAATTTGGTTTGAAAACCACTGAGCAAAATGGTGATTCAAAACAAAGCAATAAGTATTTTTTAATGATATCAAAAATAATTCATCATCATGCAGCACTGAAAACTTAAAAGAAGTTGAAGCTAGCAAAGGTTGGTTTGAACGTTTCAACACTAGAGCAAATTTGCATAATGTTCCGCTCAAAGGAGAATCAGCCAATGCAGATATTCCAGTTGCAAATGATTGAATCTATTATTGAAGAAGGTGGATATTCTGCTAAGCAAGTTCTGAATGTCGATGAAACTGGTCTTTTTTGGAAACGGCTACCAGATAGAACGTCTAAGTTTAAAAAATCCTGCAAATAAAGACCGGCCTACGATTCTTCTAGGAGGAAACGCAGAAGGTGATTTTATGTTTAAGCCTTTTCTTGTCTACCATTCTGAAAATCCAAGAGCTTTTGAAAATGTGAAAAAAATTGCTTTTCCGATTTATTGGCGTATAAAAAAGTGTAGATGACTGCAGCACTATTTAAAGATGGCTAGAAAATTGCGATATTCCTGAATTGAAAGCTTATTGTTGTGCTCAAAACATTGATTTTTAAAATGTTATTATTATCGGACAATGCTCCAGGATGATTATTCTGTGATGCGGATAATTATTCTGAAAATATAAAAGTTGTGTTTATGCCTCAAAATATCACCACCATCTTACAATCAATGTATCAAGGTATTATATCCAACTTTAAATGTTATTATCTACGGCGACTATTAGTCAGATTATTGCAGCAAGTGATGGAGAGGATAAACCCACCATGAAACAGTTCTGGAAAAATTTAACATTATGATGGCTATCGAAAATATCAACTTATCATGGATAGAAATAAAACAAACATGTATGAACGGAGTTTGGTGTGAAATACGGCCAGAATACGTTCGTGGGGATAATGAAAACGTTAATGCTGTACAAATTATCCGTAAAGAACTTGCTGAATCAGTTAGAGAAACAAACTTTGAAGGTATGGAGAAGGATGATATTAATGAGCTATTGGTATCACAAGATGAAGGGTTTAGTAATGAAGGTTTGATTGTTTGAATATTGAGCATGCGTTAGAAGAGGAACCTGCTGCACCCGATATGGTTAGAGCAGAAAAAGAGCTAACGACGACACATATTTCAGAAGTGATGCAACTTATTTCACAGGCAATGGAGATATTTTCAGATAATGATCAAGACGAAAATCATAGTTTAAAATTGACAATTCCGTAGCTGATGCTATAAATTGTTACAAAGAAATTTATTATTGAATTTATTAGGAATTTTATTATGAATTTCGCAGCAATAATTAACAAAAAAAAAAAAAAAACCTGTAGAAATATATGGAAAAAACTGGTTTCGACTTGCGTCGTGTTTCTCTGGTCCTAATTAACGACGCAAATAGGGGTCTGGGTGAATTTCCGATTAAAACTTAATTTCAAAAATTTGAGCAGAAATTAGAGCAGTAAGCGAAAGTAATACCTTCTTTTAGTGATTCAATAGGTTAACCTTTATATTTTGATCTCTTTGATTTATTGAAAACAAACTAAAGTTCACAAAAAATTTGGTGTGAAAATGTTTCTGTAATTCTCACAGATTTAAATGTATTTTTTTAACGACAGGAATTTTTTATTGAATATTTAATTGCCCTTAATACTTATCGGTGAAGGAACCAAACAATATACTGAAATAGCAATTAAGTGATTTGCTAGAAACTGATGTTTCGCCCATATTGCAATGAATCTCTTCAGGGTTGAAAGCTAATGGAGCATACTGGGCTCATTGCAATAAGGGCGCAACGTTGGTTTCTAGCAAACCGCTGACGCGGTGTCAACCCGGAAACTCAAGAGTTTTTCATGAAAATGGCCGCGAAAACATTAAAGAGCAAATGTTATAAATATAAATTTCACATCATTATTATATTTGCAGTTAGTCTCCAAGATTAAAGGAAATCGAGGAGTGCCATTTTCGAGAAAATTGAAAAAATTTCACATTCTGTCAGTGAAGTGATTTTTCAGACTAACAATTTTCTACAAACTTGAAATTTTAAAAAACATTTACTTACTCTTAATATTGTGTAGGTGAAAGAATCGCACAGTATAAATAAATGGCATTTTATAGGGAACGCTAACGTTAAAGCGTTACCAGAACACCCCTAGAATGAATTTCCCTGTGAAATTGTTTCAAATAATAGACCACTAAATACGCGGATCGCAGCTACTTGAAATATCAAGTTTGAACTTTTTACAATTTTAAGTGACAAAACTTAATATATTAACTTCCTTATTGTACCATTGATTTGAATTTGAAACAATTTTCTATAGAAACTGATTTGAGTGAGATTATATGGGAGATGCTAAATTTTATACCGTCATTTTAGTATAATATACGGGTCCACCTCCTGTGCTTATTTGGTACAACGATTGAGTGATGGCGTCATTATCTATCTTTACACCTGCATATTCAAATAACTTCGTAGAATTCGATTGTGGAACATGGTCGAAATTAGACATTCGACTAATCAAACGTTCTTTCTCTGGATCGGTAATTCTTATACTTTTATATTTCAGTAACCATTGGAAATACTTAAACATTACCTGGGGTATTTACCTGGTGCAACCCTAACAAAGCTAGATCTACGGCATATGGAATCAACATAAAACACATTGTGTATATGTAGATGTTAAATTTACTCTAAAAAACCCTTCTGAGGCTCAGAAATTAATGAGGAGCAGCGTAACACGGAACATATATACTCTGTTACAAGATGAAATGAGTTTTGCGCTAGCACCCTTGCCCAGGAAGAGACTAGTATATAATTAAGATTTTTATCACGAGATATAAAATAAGAAAACAAATTTTTTACACAAGTTTTGAATATTCAAATTTAAATTCCTTACCTCTTTCAGATTATTTATGTCATGAGAATGTTCATCGAAGAAATCGAAGTCTCCTTTGGGCTTGTTTGATACGTGAGTCTCACAATCCTGATCTAATTGTATCTATATTTGAAAAAATAAGAGCAAATTACAATGATCAATAATATTTGCTACATATCTAACTATTTACCATGTCTAACCTTTGGTCCATTAATTCTAATTGCTTGGATAGCAGCATTGTGCAACTTATCCTTGTACAACTGGGCCGCTCTTGAATTATATTTCTGCTGGCTATCCTTGGTTGTGCAATTATGCTGATGGAAAAATGATTCCTACAAAAAACTGCATCATTAATAACTACAGTTTTCTGGCTATTACTGAATAGCACGATCAATATCTAATTAAAATGCTGAACAATGTGATAAAATAAATTAGTTATAAGATGTAGCAGTTAGGTCTGCAACTCTATCTGAAGATCTAATAAAGAAATAGATTCACGACTAAATGTTTACAACTAACTCTAAGAAAGTCATCATCAAATCTTTAACCTAAAAATATTTAAATCAATTAAAAAGATTTCGTGTATTTACAAAAATACATACATAAAAGTGATAAACCACAAGATAACATAAGCTGGCATGAAAAACCACCCAATAACTCGTTATTCAAATTCCAATAGACAATTTCTTCAACCATGGATTTTTTATTGAACATTATTTTTGCTCTTAATGCTTATACATTAATGCACTATAAAATGCTTCTGAGGGAAGAATGCTTATACATTAATGCACGTAACCATAAAATGCACTTCTGAAGGAAGCCTAGTGGCACATAATTAATATCTAAAATATATTTAATCAGAAAAATAATACTAATAATAGTGAAACATATTCAGATTGGTGAACTAAGTCTAAAAAATGCGCTAATTTGTAAATATTCCGTTCGTTATGCCAAGTGTTACCGATTTTGTTCGATACTTTCAAATTAGATATCCAAAAGAATTCTACCGGCATTCGTTCTTGCGAACAAAATCGGACTTCTAATAGAAAACTAAAATCCTGTGTTATTATTTTTAATTCTTTATACATTGTACAGTTTCACTACCTACACCATATTAAGTTCCAAACATGAGATAACTGAACTTGAGAACTGCAATATTTCATTCAGATTTTGTGTTTCTTTAGTAATATGAGATAAATCAGCGAGCAAAACCTAGGCTGGTAATAAAAGCTGATATCTCCTCAACAATTAAACTATCCAAATAAATACTTTTGTTAATATTTTGGTTTTGTTTTATCCTTATTCATAACAAAAACAATTCATCATACAGCGTTTGCGTTTCCTCCAAGTTGCATTTGCCTTAACTGTGTCCATGTCCAATTTGTGTCCAGCTGTGTAGATCTAACGAAGGTAAGGTGTACACCGAGAGATCTATGAACTGCTGAGCAATCAATGCAAATAAAAACTCCATATGTGACACTTGCCCATGTTGGATTCTTAGCAGTGCAATCAAAACAAACCTGTAAGAAAAACAAGACAACATTCTAAGCCAAATTATCCTGGACAATAGTACCCAAACCAAATGAAAAATTAGGAGTAATATATTAAACGTTATGTTGTAAATAGAAACATTTATTATTATTTTACTAATCACCTTGTTAGTTGGAACAGAACGTAGTTTTTTGAATAAATATTCAATATCCTTCTTAGTTGGCATAGATTCTGCCATTATTTTCAAGTTTATTAGTCTAGAAGTAACAACAATATTTTTGTGTATATCAAATATTACTAACGGATGAAAAAAAAAGAAATTTAACTAATCTCGCAACAAAAGGGCCAAAGCTTCTAAACATTAGTTAAAAACGAGCACATCACTTAATCATAGCTGTCACGTATCAAACCTGTCCACATGATTCTGCCAACCTGACACGTTTCACTGTTTTCATAATCCCTTTTTTTGAATGCAAATTCTAAAATGAATATGTAAAATTATGCTCTCTTTTCAAATAAACCTACGCAAAATACGAATAAATTTTATTAATATTTTGCAAAACACAAATTATAATATTTACCTCAGAATGATATATTCATCAATCTATGTCCATGAATTTATACATACATATACGAGTCACAACCAAAATTTAGTATGAATATCTCTTCCGGGACTAGTGGAATATATAACTTGAAATTTTAATATTTTGGTATCTCTTCATTTTAATAATTCATGAAATATATCATTTTTTATGCATTCTGCGAGATTTTTTTTAAGAACTTAGAAGCATTATTTGAAACAGTCAGAATGAATTCTCTGCTATTTATTACTTGAAGTTAATCCACAATTAGATGCTTTCGATTCTCCGATAATCGAAATATCATAAATAAACATATCATAAATGTATTCAATTGAAATTCTATGATTCCAGTATTAGAAGAAAAACTAATGATTGGAATTGTTCCATTTGTTAGTACGAAGTGCTGAGAGAAATAGTAAATACAGTGCTAAAAAATGTGATAGGTATAAAGAAAAAAGTGGTTATTAATCATTTTCCTTTAAGGTCTTATTTCTTTTCGTAATTTTATAGAACTGAACCTTAAATTATGTTGTGGTGCGTTGTTGTTTTGGCAACATGTCTCAAAATACTTTTAATAAAGGCCTAGTAAGTAAATTACTATAAATATATGTATGGTATGAAGAAGAGAGAATAAGAAAAACTGGTGTAAATACTATACAAAATATATGGTTTGTGTGAAGTATAGAAGTAAGAGATGTCTTTGCCATATGTTCTGTATGAAACATTAAGATCACTAAGAAAGTGATTCCTTAATGTCAGTTCAGTAAGAAGTGTATAGAATCATTAAGAGAGTGATTCCTTGCTATAAGTTCTGTGAGAAGCGTGCAGATTAATAAGAATGTGATTCCTTGCCATAAGTTCAGTACTAAGTGTACAGAATTAATAAGACTGATTCCTTGCTATAAGTTCAGTATGAAGTATACACAATCATTAAAAGTGTGATCGTTGCTGTAAGTCCTGAATGAAGTGTAGTCTATGAAAATATAATCCCTAGTTCTGTATGAAATTTACAGAATCAGATTGAATTGACTCCTTGCCATAAGTTCTATACTAAGTGTACAGAGTCAATGAGATTTGATTCCTTGCATAAGTTTAGTATGAAGTATGCAGATTCAATAATAGAGTGATTTCCTTGCAATGAGTTTATGTGTGGCATGTGATGATCACGTGCTTTGTTGAAGAGAATAGATGATACTGTATATAAAGGAGAACAAAGGTTTGGTAATATTTTTTTTAGTAGTTGATATCAGCTTCATTGGTGTTTTGATGTCTGTGATGTTTGTAGTAATTACATTACCGTTCTTTATTATTTTCAGTCACTCCACGGATTTTGAAGTCCATCGCCATTGGCTTGCTCTGACCAATAGTCGCCCCTGGAGATTTTGGTATACTGACGTCACATCCCAATGGACTCTAGATTATCCACCTTTCTTTGCCTGGTACGAATGGTGTCTCTCCCATTTTGCCACTCTCTTTGACCCTAATATGTTGAAGCTGTGTAAGGATGGGTACGTCTCAGAAGGCACTGTATATTTCCAAAGACTTACCGTTATTGCTTCTGATTTTGTGTTGGTATATGGAGTGTACGTGTAAGTATGTTGTTTCCCTTTATTGCTCATAGAAGGTACTTCATTTTTTAAGTTCATTAATTTTATTGTATTTCTGCATTTAGAGGAAAGAAAACCTTGTTACAAGAAGAGTTCATATAAAGATAAATTAACAAAATAAGCAAAGAATTAACACCCAAAAAATAGTACTTCATCATCTATATTCTAAAATTTAGTGAAATATATAAAACATGTGATGATGATGTGTTTAAAGTGTATTGTCCTCGAAAAAATTATTCATGAAGTTAATATATAATGAAAGATTTCATACAATGTATATTAACTTCATGAATAATTTTTACAATACATTTCAAACACATAATCATCATCAACAACAATTATTGGGCCCTGCGGCCTATTGTGACTCCAGAAAACGACTTAGAATAAATATTGTTAAATTTGTATTTAAAACTATATAACAGGATTAATTACTACAATACAGAAATATAAAATTAACATATCATATATACACATAAAGAGAAGAAACTATTTAAAATTGGTCCCACCATTTCTGTCGAGGTCACCCCACACTTCTAATGCCTCTAGGTTGACACCCTTAACATCTTTTGTAGGACCCTGATGTTTGACATCCTTCCCACGTGTTCGAACCATTGCCTTTGGCATTCGGCCACACGCTCGACCAGGGATATATTTCAACTTCCGCCCCGATATAAAAGAAAAATTTTTATTTTATATAAATCCATGCAGTTATTCTCCACTACAATAGTGTATTTTTCTCCAATAAATTTTGCAGAGCTTCTGAAGAAGAATACCAATTGTGCCTGAAACAGAGCAAGAAAGAATTCTTTTTCTTTAAAACTCCTCTGGCCATTGCCATATAAACATCTCATTATAATTTTAAGGCCTGACAATTTGTAAACCATTCTAGTTTTCTATTTGTTTGTCAGCCGACAGGACTTTCAAGTACTTTGCTGGAAAACCCTGCTAAATGATGCAATAAAGTGAAATATGAAATAGATCTTCTTCCCTTCCCCCATTAGTAAACAGAGCAAATGTTGGCGGGGTCAATTGTATAGATGGTGTAAACAAACGTGAAAATCTGGGGCTGAAACACCCACATTTCATGAAGCTGTTACAGTTCTAATTGCCAAATTTTCTTTAATCTTGGGATATTTACTACAAGTTTCGTTGGGCTTGCATATAACATAAATAAATGTGGTAGGGGTTATACTTGTTGGTTTTAATATGACGAACATTGAATGGCAGAGCCCTCTGTTCAACCACTTTGTCAATTCAATTTAAGCTTTGTAACGGTAGATTAAATTTAGGTCTACTCACATCCCTCCCAACAATCCTCAAAAATAATTTTTTCCGTTAAGTGTTTAAATAAAAGCTATAGATCCACATTTTGCATTGAGCATTACAAGTTTAAAGAAAATCGTTGCATATTTTGAGAAAATTCCAAGAAACAAAATCCTGTTCCGTAAAATTGCATTTCCGGTTAACAGATTTTCTTCAAACACTTGAATACTTGTGTAATGTGGGAAGGGACTTTAAAGAAGAACAAAAAATTCAACATAAAAGGAACTTTATTGCTACAAATAAAATCTTCCCGGTTACAAATCAAAATAAAACTTCTGGTAATTATACACCAAACAAAACTATTCGTATGTACACTTGCGATTTTTCGTTATTGAGATATTTTATTCATGGGAATTCCCCATTTACCTTCCACAAGGTTAAAAAAAATACCGTTCTCCGTTTCTTTTCTTCGAATCTTGCCTTACCTGGTTTCTTCCTCGGCAGGAAAGATAAAGCGAAGTTTAGCGTGTAACTGCAAATCTTTCCATTTTGTTATTTATTGTATTTGTCGGAATGTCCTTAATCTTGCCGTAGTCAGTTGCCAGTTTTCCAAGCTCGCCTGGGAAGAGGAGTATAGGGAAAGAAAAATCTGCGAGGGAGTGTGTGAAAGCACATTAGTGAAATGTTCTGTATTAATTTTTTTCTGCAATCGTTTCAGTAATTTAGGTACTTTGGGAACTAATGTTCAGAATAACTTTTAAGAAAATTAAGTTTATTAGTCAAATCTAACCATGAATCCCTTAGATTCTTAGTTGAAGATAAGTTTTATAAAAAATTGATGTTGTTATTTGCTAAATATTTAAAAAAGAATCAGAAACTTTAGAGCATTATTGTTGGTCATTGTTCCACACTTAACCATATCAAAAAACTATATATCTCGAGTGCACTGCTCCTTGGGTACTCTACTAATAATAATTAGAGCCTATGTACCTGAACTTTCTTCATTCTATTTCACTTGTAGATTTGATTAAAGATTCATTTTTAATATAGTAAAGTGGATGTTGAGGTTCGGTCGGTATTTTTATTCCTTTTTTGCATTTGTGTGTTTTTAATTGTAATAAAAAGTTTATTAAAAGCTGCTAAGGGCGAGCGATTGCAGTTAGCATCCATCTTCCACTCCGTTCACTAAAACATATATTTTAAACATAAATAGTTAATAGTTTCATTTGGTAAATATTTTTAGCGTCCAACTAAACTATGAAGTTTTTTATTACAAGAATATATTTTATTAATACTGAAATGTTTTTGGTTGATGTGTTGTTGTATGTTTGTAGTAGTGTAGCGAGTGTTGTTGAAAAGGGCTAATGTGTATACATGTTTTAAAGAGAGAAGTTTAAGAAAGAAGTAGAAGTCACCACTAGATAAAATAAATATATTATCTCTAAAGAAATTTATATACTTTTCAATATCACAATAATAAGCTTATTAATGTATAGAATCAATTATTAGCAAGATTGATTGAACTTAAATGTTAAACACTTATAACTGGCACTGAAGTTAAGAAAGCGACTTCTGAGACAAATGTTACTGGTTAAAATGCTGTAAGACAACGCGTGAAAGAATGCTCTTCATGGTAGCTAAAATCCTGCCCTTTATGCATGATTGCTAGAAGGCTTAAAAGACAAAGAATGGCTGAGTTCTCCGACCTCTCTTGTAACGGTGTCCCTACCTTTACGTGGTTAGTCCTTAACAGTTCATTTCATTGCACTAATATACACTTTAATTTAAGTTAAAATTCACTAAAATATTTTTCCAAAATTATTTCAATTTTTGCCATTTGCTTCTTCCACTACAATACTAATTTTTATCTCTATATTAAGAATAATTTTGAATACTTTTTTGTTTAAACCTTCAACTAGCCCGATTTAATTCAGCACTGAAGGGATGGTGTTAAGAACAAGGAATTTTGACAACAATGATGTTGTCTGCGCGGCAGACACACTAGGCGAGATGGCAAGTATCGTGTGAAAAAACAGAAATGAATAATAATGCAAAACAAATGAAAACGAGACTTACCCTTTGGTGATTGTGAATGATGAATCGAAGAAGGGTTGATGAGACGAATGGCGGACTAAGAAAGGAAGAGGTGGCGTATGTGTGCGTGTGGGTGGGTGTGTGTCGAAAAAAGGAACTTAGGTGAGCGGAAGGGGAATGGAATGCTCCGTAGAAAAGGGTGACGCTACTTTGAAGTGGCGGTGATGTTGAGTCCACTAAGGCGCAAGTGATATAGTCTCATGAGGGTGATGCGCGTAGAGATGAGTCTAATAAGACTCGAATATGCTCGGAGCATGTTAGGGGCATGCGGCACGGTGACATCATTAAAATTACCCGACCTCTGGCCTTATCGTGTCAGACTATATTTGGGCGGGTACACGCTACTGTGTGGTCTGTAAGTACCACTCGGTGCGTAATAACGCACCGCGGAGTCAATAATAATTAACACGGCGAATAGGCGCGTATAAGGCGACATAAAATTTAAAGGCGAAATTAACAGACTAAGAAGAAGCGGTAAAACAGAGGTTAGCTAGTCGGGCGACAGAAGAAGAGAACGGCACAAACACTGTGGTTCAGGCGAACTGTAGAAGACAAGTGAAGAAATTTTTATAGAAAGAGAACGTTTTAAGGTGTGGGAAAATAAAAGTAAGGCGCGAACCTGGAGAGATAAAAGGCGCCGACCATCCCACCACCAAGAGAGATGGGAAGGCGGGAAGGCGTGGGGAATATGCGGGTGATGAAGTAACATTTTAGGAATAGCGAGCCAAAGTTAATCTCTCAAAGGTGCCGCGACCTAACATATGTGTTGTGGAAAGTTTCTGTGGCGTCGGCAGGTTAGCAAAAAAATCTTTTGGTTGAGTAAGGAAGCTAATTTTGTACTTTCCTTAGCTCGGTTCTTTAATACGGTGCAGGCATCATTTCCATAGGTTTTAGAGATAAAAGTAAGAAAGACCCTTGTAAAGTAATGAAATTAGTGCTAACTTCAGTAATGTTGATGTTTGATGTTCTTTACAGCCGCTGTATCTTTAATATTTTAATCAAATACAGCGGTCGTAAAAAAACATCCAACATTATTTTATTTCTATTTTGGATCAGATATTTTATGTTTTTGAATATTGTTGCTTTCTTATTTATGTTCTATAAATTTAATGTTAATTCTTTTAATGTATTTTATGATTTTCATTTGTTTAATCAATAATTTTTCTTCCATTTTCTTTTTTTTTTTTCTCTTTCTCCCTCTTTTTCTGTGTTAGTTATATTTTCAGTTTATAAATGCAGTAATTTAGTTTTTTAATTTTTATTATTTGTTTTTCCAATTTTGAATATGCTATTTATATTCGTTTTTTTTTTTTAAGTAATGCATTTTTTGTTCTTGACCATGCAGACCCGATTTGAAAAACAAATATTATACATATGATTTTATTATTAATTTTAATCCTCAGCATAACTGGTCTGATATTTACCTCGTGGCTCTAAAGCAAGGGTGGTAATATTTCCGGTTGTATTTCAATTAGGTACTGACAATTATACATAATAATAGTAGTGGAAAGGGCTACGTGGTGCATTCTTATTGCATGACCCATCTAATCTAAAGGAGTGCAGCACCACTGCTTACTGCGTTTCAATGAAGCTCTTGCTTAGCCCCAGCCTTTTCAGACCCTCTCCGAACGACCGCGGGACCAGGACCCGAGAGGATCAGGGGATAATCTTCACACTGGAAACACCCTCCAAAGGGCACATATCTCAGCCGCGAGCAGTCTATATTTCGTCTTTTTATGTGAATATGCTCGGAGCATGTTAGGGGCATCCGGCACGGTGAGATCAGTTAAAATTACCCGACCTCTGGCCTTATCGTGTCAGACTATATTTGGCCGGGTACACGCTACTGTGTGGTCTGTAAGTACCACTCGGTCCTATATAAGAGTCTGTACTCATTATTGTAGACCGGTAATGGATCGTATTTGTAATATGGAGGGGCGTCGTGCACCAGGCTCTGCGACAGCTTGCGGTGTAGGATTTTGGCCGTACTATTATGGCTCTACAGACAGTCACTCTGCGCTAGAATTGGACAGATAGTGAATAGTTTTGGCAAAGCCTGCATCTGACTTCTATAATGCTGCTGTTTTCATAATATTCCGCCTGTAATATCTCGTTGGGACTACCTGATCTAGTATTGCTATCAGGGCTCCCTCCGTATCAGCGAACAGTTTCTCACGTGTCATCAATGCTACAGATACTCCTTATCGATCAAGTCGTCATCCAATGACGCCAAGTATTGTCCATGAAGCGCTTGCCCGCCAGGAGACGGCTACATCTGAGTGGTGTTCGGTTCTCTCAAGCCTTTCCCGTTTCGCACTACTAAGGTTCAGCGGAGTACATACGCGATTGCCACACTGATTATTGCTGACCCCTGCCGCCTCAAGAAATACAATCTCATCCGGTTCACTTGGGCGTCATGTTGTGCAGCTATGTCTGTAACGCCTCTGCCTTTTCCAATCGGGGAAGAATCGCCGTCTCGACCGCTGCTTTTAGATAGTGTTTATTTTGCGCCGTTAGTGAATTACGAATGAGACGTTGCAGGGCGATTAAATCCGTTGGGCTCCATTTAATTATCTCAGATATATAGGAAAGCACAGTTATACAGTAGTTATTGATCGCGTCCGAAAGCCTAGAGATGCCTACGTGTTTACCTTTATCTCTTCTGTGTGCTGGGCTCCTCGGGACTGCTGTATCCATAGCTACCTATAGGTGTCGTCTATCGCCAAGGCCTCCAATTCGGCCCTCCTCAAACGTGGGTACTATCTTCCCTCGGACTATCGTTTGAGTAATACGTTTGTCCAACCCAAACGACAGGGGTATATCGTTTGAGAATCGCCGGTCTATCAGTGCACCTTAGTGATCATTTTGAGATCGTCCATATACATTAAGTGAGACAGTTTGCTCTCAGGGCTCAGTGCACTTCAAGTGCACCCATAACCAGTATGTTACAGCACTCTGAGAGCGGATTTATCATCAGGATGAACCACAATCTCTCTGAAAGATTCCTCTTCCAACACCTCTTCCTAATTTCTGTCCGGTTTAGGTTTCCCTTGTGTGGCACAACTAATTGCGCCTGCCAGCTATACATTGTAGCACTTAAGAATCTTGTAATGTTGGATGCTATTCCGTGCATTCCGTACATTTCCGTACATCCAGCCAAGTAGATGGAACAGAGTCATACGCCTTGCTATAATATATGTATGCCATACAAGTACATATTACTTTTGTTTTTCTTGGCTTCTTCAGTCGCGACCGCATCAATAATTAACTCCTTACAACCGTACGAGCCTCGGTCATAGCCTTTTTGAACTTCCGCTATAATCTCCTATCGTTGACGTAGTTACATCCTCGGTCAGCAATGCCAACTGTGAGTATCTTATAAAGAGTACAAAGGAACGTTATAGGCCTATATTGGCCTGGATTTTCTGCATCATCGCCCTTATAGTTCACGTACGTGACACCTAGTGTCATAAAAGAGGGGGGGTCTCAGGCTGGAGGATCACCTTCAGCCAGTCGCCCGTGAAGGCTAGTGAGCTTTTTTCACTAAAAGCTGTGTACTCCTTCAGGCCCGGATGCCTTCCAATCAGGACATTTCTCAAGTGCATTTCTAATATCTTCATCTCCAAAGCCTTCGAACGTCATGGCAGGGTACACTTCTGTTTGCATCCACATAACGTCGTGATTGTAATCTGCTGCCACGGACCAGATATTTGCCCAAAATTCGTGGACTTTATGCAGTTGGTATACACGTTTTGGGTCAGGACATTATCTGCTCACGTTGCCTGTAGGAAGCTGCTTCATTGCGGTTAAACTTCAAATTATCCATTTTCCTCCTTTAGGATTTGTTGTAACGGCGTAACCTATTATTATTAATATTATTATTATCGTTATTATATTTTTTATTTTACATTAGATTTTCACATGTTTTGAACTTGAAAATCCGTCATTCAGACCATAAAGAATGTAGGTATCATCTTATTGGATCATTATAATTTAAAATGAACTAATACATGATTGATAGTTTTTGTTGGAGTTTACTTGATATTCATTTTGTAGATTATCCTGCTATCTTACAACTAATCCAATCAGAAAGTGCAGTCAGTACAAGGCACGTTGGAGGTCTCCAACGACAATATTCCAGGTGCTTGTGTTGGGCAACATGGGCCTCTTACTGGTCGATCACATACACTTCCAATATAATGGACTTTTACTAGGCATTCTCTTAGTTTCAATCTCACATATTCTAAATGTTAGTTCATACTTCTAATCATTATCTTACACCTAATATAGAATAAGCGCTTGTAAATGATGCCATTTTTTTTAGATAATATGATAATCGTATCTATTATTGGCCTTGTGCTTTGATCATATTATTATTTCAGGGCCGCCACTATTGGGCTGCATTTTGGTTCATATTTTTGATTCATATGAAGCATATATTTATATATATGGCTCCCGTTTTCTTTATCTACCTTTTGAGGAATCATTGTATGGTGCATGAAGGACAGCGTCTTAGATGGGAATGGAGAAAAGCAGCAATTCTGGCAGCTATTGTGTTAACTGTGACAGCAGTATCTTTTGGCCCGTATATCCTAGTAGGACAAACCTTTCAGGTGAACCTTGCTTGTGAACCTTAAAGAAATGCAATTTTAGGGGCAAACATCGCACTAGCACCAATTATAGTGATACGGTCCAGATCTAAAAACAGTTTTCTCTTTGTTGATAAATTTTATTCAACTTGGTCCGTCCTAGAATTTTTAATTGTTCTAATATCTACATTACTTTAGAGAAAAGCTATGACCACAGCTAGCTCCCTCAAATCACCCTAAAGTCAGCTCTGTAGAACAAATACTTTATATAAAAGGATAAATTGTGAAGGATATAAAAGGATATAATCAGTGAAGATTTTAAAGAAAATCCGGAAAACTAAAGAAAAAAAGAACGGGGATTGATTGATTGACACTTTTTTGCGAATTACTTGTGGTACCTAGTCAGAATATCATATTTAAAGTTCACAAGTAAAAAACTAAAAACATTATGACAAATGAGCGCCTCAAAAGATACATTTTTGATGATAGTTGTCACTTCAAATTAATATTTGCTCTAATAACAGTAGGTTAGATTAGATTAAATTAAAAAGTAGATTCTTTGATCCGACCATTGCGGCCACGGATTATCTGCTGTATTCAGTGCCATATCTCTTACAAGGCTCATCAGAGCGGCAGTGACATCTTCATGAATGCAAGCAACTCAGTTATCTTCTTCTCCAAGAGTTGGAACTTTCCTAGGCTGACCGAGAACCTAACTTTCGATCATGGCTCGAGGATACTGGCACTAGTAAATTCCTTTGTCCTGGAGCCATCGGTCTTACAGAGAGAGTACCCCACATCGTGGTCCTTCCGCCTAGGACAACCTGTCCGGAATGTACATTCTGAAGACTTTCGTGAAACTGTTATTGTAGGTACAACCATCCAGAATAACCAAAAATTGGATCTGCTCGGTTTCTCACGCCACACATTGTTTAGTAGGTATTGGACCTGAGCTAGTCTGTATATAGCAGCTCTAGCTTCTCTCTGTAAGAGTAAGTAAACAATTAACTAGCGAATGCTACTTGTATTCATTGCTCAGTAAAGTATTACCTCAATGGAATTTTTCAGAAAGGATATTCGAAATCGAAGTATGGATAGCTAGGAGCGGAAAAGCACGTGCTCACGGCGCCAAAATTCCGAAATTGATTCATGAGTCAACTAATAAATATACATTCTAAGAAAACTGTCAGGGATGAGTATGACATGTACTTGTACATTTTTATAAAAAAAATGTAACTGAGGTTTGGGAAAGATATTGTTGTGTTGTAGAATGCTCAGTCAAAATGTATCATTCCTTCTACAACATAAAGTTACATCGTAAAACATATTCTTTGTAAGTGAACATAAATATCTCTGCTAAAAGTATAACAAGGTTGTTCAGCCTTTTACATACAAACTTCAGACTTAACTAGTACACTTATTATAAATCTTAATCTTATGCACACTCGTAACTCACTGTTTTCACTCACGCTTCTGTACATACATCGCTATAATATAAATATATAGTATATAGATATATATATATATATATATACATATATATATAGTTGGGACATTGCAAACTCTTGATGTTTAATGGAACCTTAACCTGGACGAGGACCTTTTAGAACTAATTCAGATGAATTTCAATATCTTTACTGGGCGATTTAAAAGTTTTGAAAAATTCTGTGTGTGAAACAATCACAGTACTTTGTCACTGCACTTATTACAATTCTCTGATTGGCTAACTTTCTTCACCTTTATATAAACCTATTTATATAAACATAGATGTGGATAATAGTTGGAAAAAAAAGGAACTTGAAATAAAGTTCAGTAAAGTCGTAGTTACCTGTTGGTATCTAAACGGAGATCAAGTTTGGGTTTTTTCAGATTTTTTTTTTTTTGAGATAGTTTCTTCACCCCTATATATATATATATATATATATATATATGTGTGTGTGCGTATGTGTTTTATGTGTAAGTTACAGAGGGTTCGGGGAGATATTGTGTTGCAAAGTATAGGTGTTGAAATTTAATTGAAATAGTTCTAAAGTGCACCCTCGAACACCTTGACGAAATATTTAGCGATATGGATAGAGAAATGCATAAACAGTGAGTTACGAGTGAACATGAGTGTGAGTGCCATTTAAAATTAGGTGTAGTAAATCAGAAGTTTACAGTATATGTAAATGAAATAAGGCAATAAATCGTTTAGCAAAAATTGAAGGTTTGAAGAAAATCTGTCAATTAGAAATATAGTAATAATGACAGTAAGAGAAAGGCGGTGGGTGTTTCATACACATTGTTTATGACATTGTAAGTTTGAGTTAATCAGTCAATTTAGTTAAATTGCTTATTTATCAAAGGGAGCTTGGCCAATGCAAAGGAAATTGGGTAATCAGGTTGCATGTAGATTAATTATGACATAATAATAAATGGTAATTTATATAATTTATTTTTAGCTGCTATCAAGATTATTTCCATTCAAAAGAGGGCTGACCCACGCCTATTGGGCTCCAAATATTTGGGCAATTTATAACTTCTGTGATAAATTTCTCTGTTTAATTGGTAAGAAACTTATTGCTGGCAAGATTTACTATTTTGGTTTATGCGATTTAGGTTGGATATTTATGTTACAGCACGTAAGCTGGGTTTCCAAGTGAAGCCTACCACCGGCCATTTAACTGGCGGGCTTGTTTCGGACGCTGTTCACTCACTTCTTCCAACAATCACTCCTAGGATAACCTTTATCCTTACCGTTTTGGCTATAATCGTAAGTTTAAGTTATTTCTCCTTCACTCTTCTTATGTTTTAATATTTTTCAGTTGGTTTATTTAATTTATTTACAAATTATTTCAGCCGTGCTTAATTAAGTTGTGGAGAAGTGCTGGCAACCCTCTCCATTTTGTTCGAGCATTAGTACTCTGTACTTCATCAGCATTTCTTTTTGGCTGGCACGTTCATGAAAAAGCTATTCTTATGGTTATCATTCCGCACAGGTAATATTTTTTTTAGATATGCACTTAGAATATGTATTAAACCCGTAGGGGGAAGTGGACTAGCCATTTCTTCAGGCATATGGCGTCCCTGCGAGTATCCCAGCCTGATAACTTAAACATTATCTACAGTAACAACCCGGACACCCAAACATTACACATAGTATCCGCAGAAGTTTTAATGTATACAACTACTTGGGTTTAGCGTACCCATAGGTAAACTCTAGCTCTCCACCACTTTCATTCAAGCACACTTACACATTTGTACTTCACAAACGACTCAGTCTAATTTGAAATTGTCAAATCAAAGTCGGAGTACAAACAGCGACATCCAAGGGAGCCAAAGTAGGTCTTTTAAGTGTCGCGGATTTGGCCGTATAGTCATCCATCGGTATAGCAAAATATCGCAGCAAGCTTAATTTGGTATTCCGTTTGGATATTTCAAACTGATCCGACAAGAAGATTATGATCATGCGGAAGTACTATTATTTTTAATCAGTTATAGGCGCTTTTCTCCAAAACAATTCCAACTAAATATGTTCTTCAAATTTGCAAAGTATATCTATTTCACATAATAGATTTGCTGTGTACGATTACTTGGATTTAGTGAACTCACAGACAAACCACAGTTTACCATCAGACATCCACTACAGAAACACAATACTCAACCACCATATACAGAAAAGTAAAGAAATTAAAGCAATGCGTTTAAGACGGCACTTGTAACCACTCTACAACCCCCTCCCCCCTCGCCACATAAGAGTTAATGTGAGAACGGTGTCTTGACCAGTTACTCAAATATACATTCATTTGTTATCAACAAAAAAGTAAACGTAATTAAGTCCTTAGGTAACTAAATATGACAACTTAAACGTATGCAAAGCTTGTAAGACTGCATCATACGAAGCACCATGCTTCTGGCAGGTATAATAACGGTACAAGAAACAATAAACGAACTGACAGCACTACACAATTAAAAGAATCACACAAATTATAAAGATACCAATACAGACAATATAGAAACATCTGTACCAGCCAGAAAATGGATTCATCCAGGAACTTGTACGAAACTAGTTAAACATTTGGACACAACTTGGAATAAAAAGCAAATGAACAATCAGAAATTTATACAGACGGAAGCACGATACAATACATCACCATCACCAGGCTGTGCCTACATACTAACACAACTTCAGGAGACGTTCTTCAAACAAAATTTCAACGAAGTCCATTATGCAGCAACAATCCAACCGATAAATTTGCAGTGTTACAAGCGACGAAATACATCAATCATCCCACATCACCATAAAGACTGGCAACATTAACGTAATTCTTGCCATCTACAATTCACACATACACGACATACTGACTGAACTATTAAGAGAAATAATTACAAGTTATATAATGAAGGTGCATTTAGAAAGGGGTAATAGGAAAAGAGGTTGCGGACTTCCTAGCAAGAGAGGCATCCCATGACTACTTAATCCCTCAATATGAAGGTGTATGTTTCGCACACATGGAATATGACTTACAGACCAACACACTCAAACAATGGGACAGATACTGGATCAGCTGTGACAAATCACACTTGCAGAAATCAAAAGTACTAATCCAAATCTCGACTGAACACGGACGAACAGGATATTATTTAAAAAGATTCAACATACAAGAAAAAGTGGAGGAGTATATGTACAAACGTTTGAACACATTATATTTGACTGTCCAACATTTGAAACAAAATTATTAAAACTAATCAAAATTATTACACTAATTGGTGGAACTCGGCCAGAAAACAAAATGAAACTGATGACTAACCACCACCATTTTCTACAATACATAAATCTTGATAAAATCACCTGTAACAGACCGTTCCGATGGAAACCATCTCCGAGGAAAGAAGACAAGAAAAATAATTTTGTTGTTTACATAATGATTGAAACCCTGATTGTAATATACTATTCTTAGCATAGTAGATCGTAAGATCGCAGTGCAAAATGTATACTTTCTGCATGGAGCATGCATTCTTAAAAACAAAAATAATGGTTTTTTATTTAATAAGGTATATGATGCAGAGACCTTGACATTAATTACAACTAACATTTTTGCAGATTACTGTCTGCTAGCTTGATTAACAGTCATCTTCACTAAATTCACTTTATAGAAATTGAAGTTTCAGTCCGCAGAAATGGAAGTTTCTGCTTCGGTCCTCTGAAGGAAACTTAATCGAAGTTTGATCAGAAATTTTCTTTTGTTTTAAGGTTCTTTATGGCCAGTTGTGAATACAGTTGTACTACGAAAACCCTGATTTGTTTCAGAAAGTTTGTTGGCATATTCGAAAATTCACTTATAACCTTTATCATAAAACATTTGCGAATATGAGTTGTTTGTCTAAATTCTTAGCAAAATGAAAAATTCATTTTTTTGAAATAACAGGTGTCCACAATGCAGACTATTGCCTGGAATATATGAATAAATAAATAATTCACTCAAATTTCAACATGTTCATTTTGTACATCATTGAATGTGAAGTGTGTTAAGTGAATGTTTATGTTTTTATGCCTTCTTACTAAAACAGTTACTATTTTTAATTTTTTCAGTTTACTGGCTGTTATATGGCGGAAAGAAGCAGAGACGTTTGCTTTCCTCTCCACCGTGGCACACCATTCCCTTCTTCCTCTTTTGTTCACACCAAAAGAAATTCTTCTTAAATATCTTCTCTTTATCTTACAGACGTGGTAATTTTTGTATTATAACATATAAATATTAAATTATTTATTTCTTACAGTTACAGCAAACTGAAGTATTCCGATTTGACGGGTGTTATATCATTGTAATATAAGTACCAAAGCATATATATATATTATAATATTCATGTTCAGATATATTTATATATTTAGGGTATGGCAGAAATGCCCACCCACGGAATCGCTAAATCAGTAGAATTATATTTTGCATTTATTTTAGTCGAAAGACTTCCAGTCATTGACTTGCTTCAAGTGAGTGTTAAAATTCAATTCATTTTACAATATGAATGAAAGGAGAAGGTTAGGTGCTAAATCTTAGCGGTAACACCTTTAAGAATTCGCGGGCGTCTGAATTTGTCTATTGAATTTATTGAGCACTATCAATAGATTTAATATTTTGTATATAATTTGACAGAAACCTTTCGATATGTTTTACATTTAAGTGCCAAAAGTACAAAAAAAAAAAAATTTGGTGTGAAACACTCACACGACTTTCTCCCTACTGCAATTTACATAGTTATAACTGACAAACTTTCTTGTAACTTATAATTTTTACTAAATGTTTCAAAGTCTTCAATATTTTTTGAGAAAAGTTGACCTTCCAGTCCCCCAGAACCTGTTTAAAATCAATTCAAACCGTTTCAAACTAAAGTGAGTATGAGTATATGTATCCCAAGCTTAATAAAACTTGTTCGTGTCTTTATGGCCAGAATCACAAAAAAGTGAAAAAACTGTCCAGTAAAGTTGCACATCATAGTATCGATTTTTATCAAACTCAGAATTTTTACATCACATTTAGTAGTAATAATTACTATACAAATGATATAACAGTATGAAATTTTGTATGAAACACTCACACAACTTTCGCTTAATGCATTTTCAAAATTGTAATTGACAAATTTTATAGTTATTATACCAAATTTATTGAAATTCGTCGGTGTTTTTATGGAGAAAATCGCGAAAACTGTTCAGTATAAACGTATTTCCCTTTTACTAATTTTCTTGAAACTCGGAATTTTTGCAAACTATTTATTTCTAATTAATTTTGTTTAGATGATAGAATTAGATAGTCAACTAGATAGTACCTTAGAGGAAAACTGGGAGTAAGAGAAAGTAATGAATTAAAAAGGCAGAAGAAAATATTACCCTAACTTTTCCCCAAAAACCCCTCTTAAATGAATTTTCCTAGAATAAAGTTTCAAATAAAAGTCATGGATAGAGTCTGCGTAATTGATATAGAATGTTTGAAGAAAATCGTTGGGTCAGTTCACGAGAAAATCGCAAAAAACTGAAAAATTCATTTAGTTACTTCCGTTTTTTTTACTTTCTCTTACTTCTAGTAAGAGGAAGTATTGTAATCGTACCAAATTTTCAATATTTTTAATTTTGATCAAAAACTTATTATCGGGTCCACTGACAGCATTAAACTATCAAGTGGGAACTTTCAGCTATTTTCCTTTTTCGAGTTATACACGCAGAAACACGTGTTTTGAGATCCTCTAGGTAAGGAAAAAATTTTTTAGCGAATGGTCTGTGTGAGTGTGAACAAAATATAGGAAACTAAGAATCGCAGTAAGCTCAAACTTGGTATTCCGTATAGGAACTACCACCGCTTCTGACAGGAAAGATTTAGGGCAATATCCATCACCCGGATGTGTGACTTTACTGAATTTTCTCTCCTCGTATTTGCGATTTTTGCGAAGCCGCGTCAACGATTGTTTTTTTCAACTTCGTTTATTATGTACACACATAAAATACCTATAAGTTTTATATGAAAATTTTTCCCAGGAGAATTGATTTTTTTGGAGGTTCCTCTTCAGTACAATGTATGGTTTTTAACGCCCACCTACATAATATTAATTTACATTATAACATTACTAGAATTACAAATTTGAAGAACTGTGTTAACCGGAAGTGCTACTTTACAGAATAGGTTTCCAAGTTTTTTGAAAGTTTCTCCAAAACGACAACTATTCCCTTTAAACTTGGCATACTAACTGTTGAACTCTAACTGTATAATAAACTATTGAAGCCGTTTTGGAGAAAATCGCAAAACTGAAAAATCAATTTATCCGTTTTTTGTTTTTTTTTTAATAAAAACTTAATATGGAGTCCCCGAATATCACTTTTATTTGTAACATTTCTGGAAAAATTGTTTTTAGCGGTGTCTATGCGGCAGACACCCAAGGCCAGATGGCAAGTAGCGGGGAAAAAACAAAAATGAGTAATAATGTAAAACAAATGAAAACGAGACTTACCCTTTGGAGACGGTGAGTGATGAATCGAATAAGGGTTGATGAGACAAATGGCTACTGAAAAAGGAGAGGGTGCGTGTGTGTTTGGTGTGAGTGTGGGTTGCGGTGTCGCGTGAGTAGGCGAAAGAAACAGGACACTCCAGGGGAGCGTGGAGGATTGGAATCTCCTTTAGAAGTGCTGGATGATGCCGCTTGTTGAAGCGGCAGGTGATGACGAGTCCACTAACGTGCAGATGAGATAGCCTCGTGAAGATGATGGCGCCTAGAGATGAGGCTTGGTAATCACCGAGGAGTCAAAGTTAATAATTAACACGGCAAATAGGCGCGTATAAGGCGACACAAAATTTAAAGGCGAAATTAACAGTACACCTCAGACTGAGAAGAAGCGATAAAACAGAGGGTAGCTAGTCGGGCGACAGAAGAAGAGAACGGCACAAACACTGTTGTTAAGGCGAACTGTAGAAGACAAGTGAAGTAATTTTATAGGAAGAGAACTTTGAGACGTGTGAGAAAATAATAAGGCGCGACCCGGTATGAGATAAAAGCGCCGACAATCCCCACACCCAAGAGAAGAAAGAAAGAAAATTCTATTATGTCCTGCGGAATGACTCTCCCTTAAGGCGACCAACTTACATTGTTATTACAATAACAATAAAAGTTTGTATTGTACAACTATCAAAAAATATTTAAATTACCTTAAAACAGAAGCACCTAAATAAAAATGAAAAATAATAATTTAAATACTATATAATATGGAAAGAAACTAGGTTCACCGGTACAGAGAGGGGGGATAAAAGGCAGGGAGGCGTGAGAACGAGGCGGGCGATGAAAGAGAAAAAAAGGAAATAATAATTTGTAAATGGCAAGGGATTAACAGTGGTGTAGTAATGAAAGGGGCAATAAAGGCGAAGCAAAGTTAATGCTCAAAGGTGTCGCGACCTAACAAGCGGGTTGTGAGGAATCTGCGACGTTAAATTTCAAATAATGTTAGTTCAGTATTATTGGTACTCTGTTGTGAACTGGTGTAGGACAAATGTAAATGTTTGTTTAAAGAAAACTTGTCATTTTATATGTAATTGTATTAACAGCAGTAAGAGAAAGTCGTGTGAGTGTTTCACACCAGATTTTTGAAAATGATTGATGCCTCTAGCAGGTTTCTAATTTTTTAAATTTTTTACGCCATGTTTATATTGCACATAAAGCCAAGGGACAAGTAGAAATTGTTTTCTACTGTAATATGTGGTTTTTGAGTAAAAGTGTTGATCATGTATGTATAAGCTATCCTATTTATCTAATTCTGGTGAAGTTTTTGCGGACTCATCAAGATTTCATTGCTTCACACTTTTTCTGTTTTTTCTAACATTTTTATTTTATTTATTTATTTTTTTTTTTTGTTATTGTAAGGTATACGCTGAATCATTTAAGGGATCTCTTCCATGCAGAATTGTTATGTCGACGAGAATCTTTATACCTCTGTGGACTCATAGCAATATCGATGTATGAAGTGTTTGGAGTTTATGTGTTACCCTTCCTAAAGGATTACCAATTTCTGCCACTTATGATCACTTCTGTCTACAGCGCCTTTGGTATAACGTATGTTTATTTGAAATATTATGTTGCCTTTGTATTTTCATCAGCTACCAATAAAAGAGTTACTTTCTGAATATTAACTGTTTACCAAGTTCTTTTTTAGTAGTTTACTATAGACAATAGTAACAGTTCACTGTTTAGTAAATATATGTCATGAGGTCCCCTGAATTAAAATGGTCCCCTAAAAAAAGTGTTAGCGAATCTGAGAGTGTGATCAAAATATTTCTAAAACGAAAAAGTGCAGGAAGTTCAAATCTGATATTCCGTTTAACCACCTTTATCAGGTCCGGTACGAAGCTTTCAGTTAAAATTTGAAAACCAAATGCGCAACTTTGCTGAATTGTTTTTTTGCAGTCTTTAGAGATTTCTTCGAAAACGGCTCGAGCAGTATTGTTCAAATTTCGTATTCTATCTACAGAAAATTTGTCTATCAGACTTGTGAAGACTTGTGACTTGGAGATTTT
This sequence comes from Triatoma infestans, assembly GCA_011037195.1. Lineage (NCBI taxonomy): Eukaryota > Metazoa > Arthropoda > Insecta > Hemiptera > Reduviidae > Triatoma > Triatoma infestans. The sequence goes on from JAAEAF010000896.1 coordinate 168,264, forward strand.
CTTTTTGCTAAAAACGCTTTATGCACCAAATTCTACATGGCATAGAATGAGTGAGTTTTTTCGATGAAATTTTAATCCAACGGACGACTTACAATCACACTTTATCGATATATGTAAAGTTATAAATAGATGATATCTACATTTAAATAAAAGAAATGGCAGTTTTTCAACTCGACATTAGACTTAGATAGTCTTTCACTCGGAGAGGTTTAGGCTATAAAACAGATAAGTATGGACTTCATAAAGACAGTGGAAAAAATTGAAGCAATAACGAAATTGCCAGTCAATTATTACAACAAATTTTTGCCAACTATAGCAACAAAATTAAAACCTTCAAACAAATTAATTCCAAAGGGCACTTCGTTTTGCTGATCAAAGGAATGTCAAGATAGCTTGAAAATACAAAAATCTGGTGTGAAACACACATAACTTTCCTTCAAGGTCTAATAAACAATTTTTTTTTATATGTCTGGAATTTGTTTGACTTTCTGTTACTGCAGTTTACTGAAATTGCAAGTTTTCATCACACAATTCTTATTAATATTTAATAGCGTCGGTGTTTCTTTGGAGAATATCACAGAAAATTGAAAAACCTATTCAGATTGCACTTCGGTGGACTAATTTCCTTCCAACTCGGAATTTTGACAACATATTTAATTCTAATTAATATTATTTAGATGATAGAATTGTATAATAAACTGAAATAACACCAGAGGAATAACACTTTAGGGGAAAACATAACCCCACTCCTTCCCTCTCCAAAAACCATCCAAATGAATTTTTCCAGAGAATTGTTTCAAATAAAAATTATTACTCTTAACCAAGTTTAAGGAAAATAGTTGGAGCCGTTCTTGAGAAAATCATAAAAAAGTGAAAATGACATTCAGTAAAGTGATACTTCCGGTTGAGGAATATCGACAGACAACTTATTGTCGGATCCCATGATGATAACTAATCAAGTTTGAATTTTCTGTGATTTTTCGTTTTTGAACTATGCTGTTCTCATACACCCACAGACAGGCACACAGACCAATTTCTAAAAACCACTTTTTTGGACTCATGGGACCTCAAAACGTGTATTTCAGGTGAAAACTTGATATCGAAAATGTGACACAATTACAATACTTCCTCTTACTAACACATTTTGATCCGAAGCTTCCAACAGTTATAGCTACTGATGCGTCACAAGTGGTCTACAGTTTTTATTTGTAAATATTACTTAGTGCAAAACTTCTCCAGACGTCATCAATTTTTACAACTTCAATAGTACTTCTCTGTCTTGTTTAAAGTTCAGTTTTTACTCTCTTTGTCACAATCAGCAAAATGCTACTAACATTTTTCCTTTCTCGAGAGATAACAGCAAAACATTTTGCAAGACACACACCGATCACAACATTTATGGAGACAATGTAGGAAAGAAATGTAGGAATAAATGTTGCCTTGATCGTAGAGATAAATTCCGTGACATAATTTTTTTCCGATGATTACATTATCAATAATGCCATTGGTGGATTTAATCACAGCAAGGATGGTATTATCAAATTGAACAGTGCCAAACTGTATTGGGCTACAAGCAGCCGAATGGCCTTCCTGCCAACAGGCTAGGTGTTATTAAAAATATATAACAAGCAAAATAATGGTTGGTAGGGGCCAAAGAAAAAACATCTTTGGTCTCCTTCCTCAGAAGGGAGAGATGAACGAGTTAAATTTATATATATTCTATATAAATAGGGGGGCTCCGTCCCCTGGCGCCAACCCCTTACCCCTCTCAACATTCTCAATAAAAATCTATGTCAAATGGTGCAAAACCACTTAAAAATCCGTCCAGCCGAATTCGCAATATTAACGCATTTCACGTTCTCAGCCCCCATGGCGCCCTCCGCGACCAACTCCCCGGGTGGAGGCTTGCCAAAAAAGAAATGTAGGAATATTTTTTTTTTTTAATTATATTTAAGGCGCGTTCAACATCTATAGTCATTGGCGCCCGGAGCCATCTCAGTGCACTGCCGGCATCCGGACAGTGTTCTCTCAAATGTAGGCATAAATAAAACACAAACTAAGGACAAAATGTATAGTTATAAAAATTGTTTCCAAGCAACATTTTATAGTTTCAGAACGTTCTTTTATTATTGTTTAATTGGAACGAGATCTCGGCAGCGAAACATGTAGTTGTTGACCGTGGGTAAATGGATCTATCCACATATAGTCCAACATGATCAGTACTCTGTCCTTGAGATTCATAATAGAATAGATTAATGTTTTAATGAAAAAATTATTACCAAAAAAAGTACAATCATTGAAATAAATTTACACTTACAAGACAATCCGGCCAGTCTCCAAATGAAGCATGTAGTTGGGCGTAAATGGGAGGAGTCCGAATAATTTCTTAATGAAAAACCCTTGCACTTTTTGAACATGTTCCACCTGCGTAAAACCCCTAACATGCGCTGCATAACATATGACAGCCCGCGACACGGATTCAAAAATAGTGTACTTGGCTGATAACGGCACTTCGTTCTTAACTGAATAACAGACATTTTTCCTAGCTCCCCCATCCATACCTGTATTATACCCCCACTTGTATTATACCCTGCAAACTGTTGTCGTTTTGTCTGCGGACCAGCACTTTGTGGCGATGTTTGTTCTCTTGTTATTTCCAAGACCTGATTGAGAAAGGTCCTCTTTATCACAGATTTCTTGCATGCATAAAAAAAGGTATAAATCTCTGTAAATTAGCAATAGTCCTTGAGACTTAATACTAGTTAATAATTATAAGCTAAAACTATAATGGTAGCCTACTTGTACTAGTATTACCTGTATCCAATGTAATGCGTGCAAGAAAATATTTTCCTGCACGATCACCAGTCAGTAATTGAATATTCACGCAATTTAACTGTTTTTAGTCATAACTGTTTCACACTCACCGATTTTCTCCTACTATAATTGACATAGCTTTGATTTATTTATTCATTTATTTCTACGAGAGCTTAGCCCCCTGACCCTCCCTGGAAGTTGCCGATGCGCGGTATTGCGGAAATGCACTTCACTCAATTGTTCAATATTAATTTTTTTTCCAGTAATTTCATTTAGCCATGTTTAGAATCTTTAATTACGCCATTTATAAGGCTTTTTCAGCCATCATGAATCTAGCAGTCCAGTAGTATATTACGGAGTTCTTCTTCAAGTCATTCCTATAATCAGGTGTTTAGATGTTCAGCATCCATCTAATGTTTAGATGTTCAGCTCCTATCCTATTCAGGTGAGCTTGGAGACAGTCAGAAGGCATACACTCTGGAAACCAAAATTTGGCATCCTATATCTCCACTTCTATTGCCGAAAATCAAGTGTTGCAATAAAAGTGGCGACATAGGATGCCTAATTTTGTTTTTCCGAGAGTCTGCCAGATGTAAGATCTGAAATTACAACTACGTATAACTTCGAACTATTGCATCAATTCTGCCGCGTTTTTACTCAAATGAGAGAATGTTGTTGTTTATGTATGTTCTAAATTTCATAGATTTTCGGGCAATGGAAATGCAGTATAGGATGCTAAATTTTGAGTTCCTGAGTGTCAGCCAGATGTATCATTTGAAATTACAAATACGTAAAACTGTCGAAAAGCTTCCATTTGATAGACAGTAAACAATGAAATTCCGTGCCATTTTAAGACTTATGTAAAAAATCTAGAGTGAAACACTAATTGTTGCGGTTGGTTCCGAGAGCTGGAAAGCATCAGAGACATTTTCCGTGATAGCCTGCTTCTTTTTGGGGCGTTCGCCCATCTTTAAGATGTGTTTGTGGAACAGTGTGATAACACAGACTTGCACAGAGCAAATTCAGTTTACAACGCTCAGAGTGTATACTACTGAATTTGCTCTGTGCAAGTCTGCGTTATCACACTGTTTGACAAACGCATCCTAAAGATAGGCGAACGCCCATAACCGGTCGATGACCTCAAAAAGAAGCAGGCTATCACGGAAAATGTCTCTGATGAAACACTAACACAACTTTCTCTAACTGCAGTTTACAAAGTGGTAACTGGCAAATTTTGTAGTTACTATACCAAATTTAATGAAATTCGTCGGCATTTTTATGGAGAAAATGGCAAAAACTGAAAAAAATGTTCCGTAAAAACTCACTTCCGATTTACTAATTTTCTTGAAACTCAGAATTTATGCAATCTATTTATTTCTAATTTATATTATTTAGATGATAGAATTGTGTAGTCAACTGAAATAGCACTTTAGAGGAAAACCTAACCCCACCCATCCCCAAAAGTATCCTTAGATGAATTTTCCCGGAGAAATGTTTCAAATAAAAGTAGTAGCTATGTGTATGTGTAGTTGATGTATAAATTTTTATGAAAACCATTAGAGCCCCCCCGCACATGCAGACAGACAAACAGACCAATTGCTAAAAGCACTTTTTTGGACTCATGGGACCTCAAAGCTGATATTTCCGGTGAAAACGCGATATCGAAAATTTGACACGACTACAATACTTCCTCTTACTGACACTAAGAGAAAGTAAAAATGTAATTATGAAGCTAACGTATTATCCTTAATCAGGCTTCAAACAAGGTTTTGTTCTATTTTGTTGTTTTTGTATATCTACTGGTTGAAATTCTATTGGCTGGGACCTCATAGGAGTGATGGTAACGTTATTGTAGTTAATTGTTTAGCTAGAAGAAGTTCAGTACTTAGTAAGTGGGCGTCGTGTGAAGTAGTGAAACAGCAGAAACAGAAGAACTGGAGGGGTTAAGTAAAACTTGTTTTCTTTATTACATGTTAAAGTTAGGTAATGCTGCCTTTCCGCCATATTTTTTTTAACTATAATTTAATGTATTTGTGAATGGGGTGGAGGAAATAAAATGTTCCAAAATATTATGATAGTGGGGAAGTTAAGAATAGATGTGAATATTGTAAAATGGATGTTGAGTTTCGGACACAAAAAACTCTTTTTTCAAATTTTCACCAATGTTTCGACAAATTTATTGCCTTCTTCAGGGTAAAAATTTTTCTTTTTGAATTTCTTGAAAAACTATAGTTTAACTTGTGATGGTAAGTTCACCATGTGTTGGTAAGTTTTTAGGAAATTCAAAAAGAAAAATTTTTACCCTGAAGAAGGCAATAAATTTGCCGAAATGTCAGTGAAAATTTGAAAAAAAGGTTTTTTAGGACCGAACCTCAACATCCACTTTACAGTATCAAATACAGCGCTCGTACAAACATCGAAACATCAAAAGAAGTGAATATTGAAAACTATAGTTGGCGTGAGAACCAGTTGACTGGTTATGGTGATGGTCTTCCAACATGAATATTATAGGATCAACTAGCAGAAAAGACAAGTTTTCTCTTATAAAAAAATAATTCTCGTTTCGCCCAACACATATGTGATAATGGCGAGGGGTGGGGGAAGCAAAGAATAGAAGTGCACGTTGGAAACTACAACTAGCGAGAGGACCACTGTTGATTGTTATGATGATGTGCTTCCAATATAAAGATGATAGGATCGAATCCCAGGTAATAATGTTTTTATTATTAAAATAAAAAATAATTCCTCTCCCGGTAAGTTGAGGGGTGAGAATCCGCCATTTTGTGAATGGAGTTTGCCGCCGCTAGAGGTTCCGCCATCTTGTTGGTAGGTGATATGGTGCCAGCTAGTTGGGTGATATTCCGCCATTTTGTGGTCGGGGCCTGAGGTCTGGGGAAAAGTTGCCCCGCAAAAAAGTGCTCCAGCTACACCATTTCTCCCCTACTATCGAAGGCAAGAAGGTCTTGCAAAGCGGTAATGTGTGTCAGGAGAGGAAAGATTTCAATACAAATAGATTGTCAAGCTAAGTAATGTAAAGTAAACTAAAATACTGATATGGATAATTTATTTGTTTTTTTACATTACAAACTAGCAAAAATAAAAATATATTTAGCCTATATTTATGTCAACAAATACATTATTATTCACGTGTGGCTTATTATGTTAAATTAGGTGCACCTTTATTTTCTGTTCTCATTCGCGCTCTAGCCAATTTCTCCTGGAGCTCAGTAAATCTTGAAGTTTTATACTACAAATGAGTATAGTCAAGATTAGTACAATAAAGTTCATGAAAATTAAATGGCAAACAGCGGATTGTGAATTTTCGCTTACCCCTGACTTGTTCTTCTGCAGTAGAAGTTGATTGTGCAGTCTCTTTCCATCTTTTTCGCCACATAATGTTTCCAGTTGTTCAAGAGTTAATTTGAATAGTTCTTTACCATGAAGTCCTTCCATTATTTGTAGAATTCTGAAAAGAAAATGTTTACCATCTATGTATGACTGAGATCCTTTACCTCTATGTAAAACTAAAACAATTACTAAATGCATACTTCATATCCGACTTGGGGATTTATAGCACAAAAGCGAAGGGGTGAAGATGGAAGTGTTTGAAGGAAACTTTACGAAGGTTTACTTTCGATTTGTCTCGAGGCCAATTTGTAGCCAGTTATAGACCTAGTAAGAGTAAGTATTGCGTGCGAGCGGACCTACTCCTAGTAAAAGCAGTATTGCATGCGAGCGGACCTACTCCTAGTAAGAGCAAGTATGCGGTGCGAGCGGACCTACTCCTAGTAAGAGCAAGTATTGCGTCGAGCGGACCTACTTCTAGTAAGAGCAAGTATTGCGTGCGTGCGGACCTACTCCTAGTAAGAGCTAGTATTTCGATCGTCTCAAATTTTCCAAATTGTTTTCTCACTAGAAACGCATGTTTTCAGGTCCTCTGAATAAGGAAAAATGTTTCAGCGTCAGCGCATTGTCTGTGTGTGTGTGTGTGTGTGTATATAAAACAAAATATCTCAAAAACGAAAATTCTAAGGAAGCACAAACTGTAGATCGGCAACCTACCGATGGCTTTATCGCCATGTGCTTTGATGCGGCCTGCAAGTACTAATCTAAATATACAGGCTTATCCGGGTAAAAACGGGCCCAAAGGGGGGAGAAAATTTTTTTTTAACAAATACTCGTATAATGAAATTTTTTGTTGTAGTTGTTCCTTTTTTTTAGTTCTTTTATGTTATAACTTTCAGCCAATTTAGTAATCCGTTTAGGTACTACCATCACATCTGACACAAGGCTTTCGCGCCAAATCCTCAACGCAAGTATGGACTTTATGATTTTTTTGTTTTTTTTAGTTTTGTCGCGGTGTTATCGTAAAAACAGTTTTCAACGTTTTATTATTATGTATCTTCAACTATATACACTATATATAGCGATTTCTTTCAAACTTGGAATAGTAACAACAAAGAGCACTTTTATTTGTAACATTTTGCTGAAGAAATTGTTTTTAGGTGGTTCTGAAGAATCTGTAAGATTAAAAATCAAATGTGTTTATTGAATATTATTGGAGCTTTCTACAATATAAATCATTTTCTACTTGCCTCGGTTGGTAAATTGACACGCCCCCTTCACTACCTGTAAATTTTTGTAGGACATTTGTCCATTTAGAAAAAATTTGTAATTTAAAAAAAAATTTTTTCGTTTTATATTTAACTATTACGAGGAGTGTGAATGTTTCACACCAGATTTTTTGATTAGTAGAGAAAGTGATATAGAAATTCCAATATTAGAAAATTCTAATTCGTACGACTCACATGCTATTACAAACCATTGAAAAAAAAACCCTGTAGAGAAAGGAGTGGTACTAACCACTTCTTCAGGAAGCTGCGGGTATCCCAGTCTAGCAACATGGACAACACTTATGCTAAACACACTCACACACTACACATAAGGCCTGCAGATGTATGCATTAGTTGATGTATGCAACTACTTGGGTTTAGCGAATCCGCAGGCAAACTCGAGCTCACCACCACACCCATAAACATTCCACATCTTACAGACGACCACACACACTGCATGAACATGGCACGCACTAGTTGAAAGTCGGAGTACTTATCTCTCCCTCGGTCTGCCTTGGGGCTAGGGTGGAAAAGAGTATCCTGGGCATTGAGAGAGATAACGATCTGCGGGCGTCCGATCCCAACACATGTCTTTGGCTTCACCCGAGTGCCTTACCTGGAGGATAGCCCTAATCAAGGAAATCGGATAGAGAATAATACCCCAAGCGGGTTCTTATAGTCAGAAATATTTCGACTGGACTATATCATAGTGCGATGGTCTACCCGGATAGTAACCGGGTCCAGTAGAGCGTCCGTGGAGGCAGGACCAAGTACCTCCATGAATGCTCATTGATTACAATGGATAATCAAAAGTATCATTTCAGGGCCTAGCCCAACTCTTTTCCCCTTACCAACAACATTTCCCCACCTTTTACCAGACAATGCCTTCCCTACATCCTAAACCTTTCCATAACCACTTCACTACCACGTCATTAACTCCCCAACTGATTGAACTAAAGGGTAATTGACAATGCTTGAAAATGGACAACATAGCTGAAATATCAACTGGTATGCAGGTTGCCCTGCAGCCATATATCCCCTCTTCCTTGCCAAGAAAGAAAGCTAGGAGCGTCAACGGGAAGGAAAGAGAAGTAAGTACTGAATTGTTTTCAGACTTGGAAGGAAGTTTTTGGGTAAAAACGAAAAGTATCTGGAAGCTCAATGATGGTTCAATTTGCGTTGAAGCAGATAAACATAGCCAAATCAGTGATATCATGAATGCTGATTGGAAGAAATACATGGATGCAGAATTGGAAGTTAGGCCCCACAAACGTTTAAATCCTTTTCAAGGAGTAAACACTTATAAGGGCTTTCTCAACAGTAGTTAGAGGATATTATAGAAAATATTAAAGACCAGGATGTGGTATTATTATTATTATTATTATTGAGCACACTCTTAGCCACCGTACCTAGCGCATAGCGCCAAAACCGGTGCCTATGGTCGGTCACTTGGCCTTATCTACATGGTAGATAAGTTACCGTTCCTGCCACGGGGAGGCAGACCTCTACTAATTGGTAGAGGTAAGGCGAATAAATCGGAAGCAGGATGAATCCTTAGTTGACACTGCTTCCCTTGTGTGCTCACGTCTGACCGAGCAAGACCGCCACAGAATGTAGATGCCGCATTCTATAAACTGAAAGTACGCCCTTACATTCCATTCCATCTTCTATGAGAGGCTTGAAATATCAAAAGTTCGGGCATACTTCGACAAAATGCAAAGCAACAGAGGCGATATACAAATGCGGTAAAGCCAAACACTGCGGTGAATGCACACTGTGGCGGAGAACGTAGCGCCAGATCCTCGAGGTGCCTAATCTTAACCAAAGAAAAGGAAATTAAAAAAGTTAAAACCCTTTAAAAATTATTGCCCTACCATGAAGCAAAGGCAATTGTTGAAAGCAAGTCATGCAACGAAGGAAGTAACTTATGCTGAGAAGTTGAGGGTGTCCCTCTACTCTATCCCTCTACAACTAAAAGGCCCATCCCTGTGCTTATTGTAGGAGCTATTGTAAAGGTGGGAGAAATCTCACTACCCAGCTCTTCCTCAGCCGTGGGAGGAGCTATTATCAAGGAGAGAGAAACCCCACCATCAAAACTGAACGCCCCTCAAGGGGCACCGGTAGCCAAAAAGCTACCATCATTCTATTATTTTGCTGTCAAACAACTACTTTGGTACTAACTGCATTTTGAAACTCAGTTGTCTCATCTTTTTGTCGAAGAACTTTTGTGTTTTGTCTTATATTTTCTTAATACTTTTCTAATATTTTATATTGTACTATTCGAGACTAATTCTCTTAATCATATGACATATAAATCTATACATTTATTAATTTAATAATTAATTAATTTTCATTTCTTTTTCTTTCATATATTTATTTGAAAATAGTTATTTTATTCATTTGAAGGATTTAGTTGGTATTTATTTCATGATATTTGCCATACATTAATTTATTTTATGATTATTTACTTTGTAAGCCGGCAATAATTTACTTAAAGTTTGTTCTGTTATTATAGAACAATATAATTTATTTGAATTTCTTCTTTTTTTTGTGTAAATACATACACTTCATCTGGAAGAATTCACTGAAACTAGCACCACTTAATATTGATTATCAAAAGATTGAGTATGTTCTTACCATTAATTTAATATTGATTACCAGAAGAGTGAGATGTTCTTACTGTAGTAACACCATTTAATTTAATATTGATTACCAAAAGATTGAGAATACTGCACCAGGACCATTTGATTCTGATTAGCGGAAGGTTGATTGAGTTCCTGGCTGTTTATTAGCGATGATGGAAAGAGCTCGCTATTTTACGAGAATATTCTATTGAATAATACAGCGGATTTCGGGGGTTGTGGATGGACCGTCTATAAGCGATTATATACCATATTCTTGCTTACTGGCAAAGTTGAGCGACAGGATTAGAGCATGCCGTGATGTTGGTGGCGCGTGCATAATGAACAGAAGTGATCACCATGGCTAGTGTATCTTATGAACTCCCAGTTTTGGTTATTCTTATGAGTTTTAGCTTTTATGAAACCCTTCTATGTGTATGTTGTATTACCGAAACTTTATTAACAGCTTATTTACTTTCCTTACCTAGAATTAAAACCTTTATCATGCAGCCACAGAAGGACTTCATCCGGTCCTGCTTCAGTATCAATGAACACAGCTGGAGTTCTTTTAATATCCAATGTTTTCCTATTTCTAAATAAACTTAGTACATCTTTCAATTCAGCAACCATGCTATTTTTGTCAGTGGAATCTGAAAAAAGTAACTATTTTTTAAATACATGCAACTACTAATTAATGCAAAATAAAACGAACAAATAATTTATATATATATATTTGGGGGGGGGGGATATAGATTCTGTCCTCATGTTGGTGTAGTGGCTAGTGCACTTGTCCTTAGTGCGAGAATTCAGATTTCGGGTCCCATGACGGTAAAGACGGTGTTGTCCGTCATTGTGAGAAAAAAGTGGAGCTACAATTAGTAGCAAAGCTAGGTGGCGAAGGCCAGAACTAAACGGCGGTGGGAACCGCGGCATCCTTAACATACACACCCCAATAAAGATCCCTTGGCCTTTCCTTCATGGTCTGCTGCGCTAAAGGTTTTTTTTTTTCTAATATGGAGTTAGAATTGGGAATTTGACTTGTGATACATGTACTTCTAGATGAAAGTATTATATCACTTATAGTATTTATGGAACTTTTAATGATAAACTTTGTTAATTCACTTACCTTTTTTCTTCTACCCCTATGACTTTATCCCTCTAGCATGCTTCATTTTGTTGGATCTGACCGGTTTCGGATTCTCATTCATTCTCACTATTAGTGTAGTGCGTGACAGAAACATAAAGTTGAAGTCAACTGTCTACATGTATTGACAGCCTTACTGTGATAATGCCTTAGAATCCGAAACCGGTCAGAACCAACAAAATGAAACACGCTGTGACGGATAAAATCGTAGATGTAAGTGGTAATCGATCCAGTTGTGGTGGACCCAATTATAATATTCTACCTTCTTCATTTTATCAGTCAGTAGCCAGGTTTTGCTTGAAAAGCTAATAGAATTATAAAAGTCTGATTCTCGCTGTGAAACCCTGATACGACTTTCTGTTACAGCAGACTTCACACTTCTCTTGGATAATATTTTTTCAAAGTTGAAATGTTTCAAATATCCTTGCATTTATAAAATAAAAGGACAGGAAAAAAACCCAATCTTTTTACTTTTTTTGACTTTTTACCGGAAATATGTTTTCCGGACCTCTGAGTTCTAAAACTGAAAAAATCATTACAATTTTTAACAAATTTTTAGGAATTTTTACCGATCGCTTATTGGTTTTAGCATTAAAGTATGGGCTTATACTCGTTGGGATAATTAGGGATAATGTTTATCTGAATGGACTGCTTTATATGGCAGCGCTCACTGGGTGTAATCTGAGTTTGCCCTGTCAAATCTATAACATCACACTGTTTATCAAGTCATCCTGAAGAAATGGGCGAACGCCCAAATCGCCAATGGCAACAAAATGAAGCAGCTATCTAGGATAGCTAGCTATAGATATAGAAATATCTGATTTTGGCCAGCTTTGCGGGCCCAACCCCATCAAGTTTCTTGAAGCTTGAAATGCTAACTATACACACGTAAACCTTACAACATTTTTTTTTTTTAACATTTTGCCGAAAAAATTATTTTCAGGGATTCTGGGAATTCTCTGAGTCACGCTGCCGTACAAGTTTTGCTAGGGTCTAACACAGGGCACTTCGATAACATGTAGTCAAATCAGGCAAACTTTATACCCTAAAAACAGTAAGTGTAATCCTTTATTACGCAATGCTGATCCCAATTAAAAGTCTAGAAATGATTCCAACTTTCAAGAAAATCTGTCAGTAATAATAATAACTGTTGAATATGTGGATGGGTCCGCAATGCTGGATAACATCTGGTATTTTTTATCCGTCATAGCATGCATATTCTTTTGTAACTGACCGATTTCGGATTTATATCCATCGTCAGAGCAAGTTCACCAAGTTCGTGTAGAGAGTTCGCTTCAACGCCATGTTTCTCTGCTACACTCACACTTGTTGGTTTGTTGGTTGTGTGTGACCTCTACACGAACTTGGTGAATTTGCTATAACGATCGATGAAAATCCGAAATCGGTCAGGAACAAAAGGAATATGCATGCTACGACGGATAAAATACCAAATATTAATAACAGTAATAATCCTACTAAGAGAAAGTGGTAAGTGATTCACAACAGATTTATTCTCATACCACAGAAACTTTTTTCACATTAGGGGACCCCAAAAAAATTTCTAGTGGAAACCGAGTTACAAAATTTGATACGATTGATACTTGTTCTTATAATCTGTAATTTTGTAAGAGAAAATAAGAAACACTTATGGTAGATGTGAGAAGGAGAGAATTAGAGCATTAGATAATTTGGGAATGAGAATGAAATAAACTAGTAGATAAGCTGAACACGGTATAATGAAATAGAAACACAAACTGCAAGAACTTTACACTGTTGAATGATATTAGAGAATGAGGTAGCGAAAGAATAACTAAGAGACAGACTGGCTGAGTGTTAGACACTAGAATGATTTTTTCTATCTGGTGTCGATAACTGTTCTCTGTAAGCTCCATCCATATATATGGAATTCTCTCGCCCTAGCCTGGCCTATGTAGAGAGTAACTAATGTTCGATTCTTCGTTCTTCGCATCCTGTGAATCTTTAATGTTTCGGATCGTTCTTCGGATCCTACGAATCTTTAATGATTTGCATCCCATTACACACCGTGTGATAAGTTGTATTGGCAAGGTCTAGATGTCCGAATTCTCTAACACCTGTCTGCGATTGTAATGCTCATAGTTATACAAAGTATCATAACCCTCCGTATAATATATTTAAAAAACTTTCAGGCAAAAAACGACAGAAGTTTTACCAGATGAAAAAATTGTAAAATCCCACAACAGAAAAAGCTAGAAATAATCTGAACTCAGAATGAATAATTTGTTCAAGACAGTGACTTAAAAATATATACAAAACAAAAGTGATAGCAGATTGCTAACAGTAGAAGTAAATCCTAACTAGTAGATGTAAGTAGATTGGATTAGATTCTATGGGAATTTTGCTAGCAAGACTACGCTACCGCGACCCCAATGGGTCTATTGTGGCACCCAAATTAGAGTATCCTCTCCAGTCCTGTCTGTTTAATTAGACTTAGGAGTCTGGAGAAAGACTCCTCGGTAAAGCTTGAAGGCGTCAATTTACCCAAAGAGGCGAAGACAGTCACACAAGCCCTCACATTAACACAATACCTGTAGGTTTCTTACTGACAAAATCTATACAGAGTCGTCAAGTTGGAGTAGTATCCGCACGGCCACGTTGGAGTAGTTCTGCAGTAAGCCTGGACGTATAGCAATTAATGAACTTTTTTGCCTACCTCTGGTCTGTGGTTTTCACCATTCTTATGATTTTTGTGCACCAATGCTTTGATGTCTGCACTCATGTTCAGGTCCAATAAGAGTTGCTATGGCAGCCTTGCTGTCTGAGATGACGACTCAGGAGTTATGTATCTCTCGTCTTTTTATCTCAGTGGCAGATAATGTTTGCGACTAGCTTTGCCTGAAAGACTGTGGCTGATTTGACTAGGCTTACCGAGATGTCACTCCTCGTACACCCCACTCCCACCCCGTCGTCCATGTACCACATAGAGTCGCTTAATATTAGCGATCCATGCTCTCATGCCCCTCTGTTCGGTGTGAGAACTTTACAGGCTTGTCAAAGCTGTATTTAGGAGCCATTGTATAGAAGAGTTAGCACAGAATTGTGTTCGCTTTCTTCTCGCATAGTTTCTGATATACTCCAATATTCGTGGAAGAAATGAGGGCAGTCTCTCTAGTTATCTTACTGCCACTGCTCTGGGCAAAGCCTTGGATGTAACTTATGGATGGGGTAAATTTAAAAGGACCTCCAAGGCCGCTGTGGACGTGGTCTTTGAACACCACTACGTACCCTAACCCCCCCCCCCCCCTGTTACAAGGTTTTTGTCAACAAAACTACTGCCCCGTGGGTGACCATGGGTCTATCCACATTGGTATAAATCCACAATCATCCATTCTTATGATCTATTGTACGCACATCTTGGACTTAGTCCCCAGCTTTTCCCACACAGCCGTTTGCACCTGCCAAAGGCGATTTTGGCCTTGTTGTAATATTTATGAATTATATCATATGCAAAATTAATATTAGTTATCATCTGTATTATAGAATATGATATTTTGACAAGTTGTCGATTATTACTGTATATGTTTCCTTAATGTAAAAATAAAATTATTTTGAATGTGAATTATTTTCTTTGCGTATCAAACCAGGCTTTTTCAATCTTACAAATGATGAATTGGAAAGAAACACTTCGATAATTATGTGTGCCTCTGATTAACGAATCAATCAAATTAGTCCACTTTTATATTGAACAATTTTACTGATATCCAGCTTAGTTACTTCTTATTAATAGTAAATAGTCGTTAGAATCGTAGATTATAGTACTGAAATGGTACCTTAGAGGGAAGCCTAACTTCACCCCTACCCCAAAATGAATTTTCCCAGAAGAATGTTTCCAATATCAATCTAACTCATTGTAAGTAGACCTAGACCTTAAAATGGGTAAAATATACAAATTATTAAGAAAATCTTTGCAGCCATGTTCGAGATAATCGCTGAAAAAACTGAAAAATCTATTCAGTAAAATAGTACTTTTGGTTGACCAAAATCATATTATCAGGTACCCAGGTAGATCTTAAATGAAATAGTTATGAACTTCCTCCGATTATCTGTTTTTGAACTATCTGACCAGACAGATATACACAGACCAATTTCTAAAAACCTCTTCAGGGGATCTCAAAGCACGTATTTCCTGTGAAAAATTAATATAGAAAATATGACACCCAATATTTCTTTAAAAGGAATATTATTTGATTGGTTTATGTACAATTAGTTATAAGAAAAGACTTTCTCTTACTGAATTCTGAGAGTTCAAAATGACAAATTTTCTTCCAAGGCAGAGTTCTTACCATTTTTACTTACCTTATCTTAAGCAGTAATTCTACTCATTGGCACTATGGAGGAAAGCTGACGTCTCGGCACCCCATATAACCCTACCAAAATAATTTCTTCCGAATAAATGTCTCTAATTAAAGTAACGGGTTTATACATATTTATGTAATACAAATTCAGTTTTAGGAAAATTATTATTGGAGCCGTTTTCGAAAAATCACGAAAGTTTGGAAAACCCGTTTTGAAAATTTGCCCTGATTTTCCTAGTTTCAAACTTTGTATATGTAAACAACATATTTAATTCTGTTCTGTATAAATGGTTAAAGGAAGCGCGTAGTATTTTGAAACAGGACGCACCTGTGGTCACACCACTCATCTACAACCTTCAATACATCAATTTTCCTATAAAAAGGCTTCACCTTCTATTCATCAAGACTGTCCTAGCGCAATATTGGCCAGGAGCGGAGCTAGTAGCAATCAGAAGATAAGAATAGCGATTTACTCCCAGTCAGGAATGTTCTCATCCAGGAAATCCTTGTCTCACTCAACACCCCTCTTTCCTTCAATTTTACCTTCTATTGCAAGAAGAATAACTTCATATTTTTTGTTACATATTATACTCCAATTTTCCTCGGGCCATCCAAATAATAGTTCCCTCCTCTATACCTATCGAACCTTCCTTTTCCTTCAAGGTTGTCGGATAGGAGGTGGATGAGCCACCTACTCAGGGAGTATTGCGATCCTACGAACATCCTAATCATACACATCCATGCGGTTACAGAACAATAACACGTACACCCACTATGTACAAATAATTAACTTAGTAGGACCCAACGCGATCGTGCCGAGGGATGAGTGGTACAGGGATACTTGCCGCCAACGGAGCCTTCCCCTGGGCGTACCCCTGGAATAAATAGCATTACTATGCTATAGCGGGGTTTTGGTCAGGTGGATGGTATACTTCTCCAGCTACTCGTGCGAACAATAGAAAAATTAATAAAAACATAAATAATAAGAAAGCATGATGACCAATGACAACTAGCTACGGTCAAGAGAGAGGAGCTAGACCATAACCGGGTTGGGTCAAGGTCTTCGCTTAATAGCTGTCAAAGGTGAAAGAAGCAGGCCTCCGGATTCACAGCCACACGTCCAGAGCTGGAGCCGGTATTAAGTTGCCAACTACCAAAGGCTAGGTTTAGGTTAGGTTAGGTTCAGCAATAAGTACGTCCAATGCAGTGCCACTCTCGCTCCAGCTTCAAGGCAGAGCCCCTTGAGACTATTGCAAAAATATCAGAAGAAGAGGTGCGTTCCGCCCTTCTGTCAGGGATCTTAAGGAAGAGACTACAAACTCTTGAAGAGGCAGATCAGGATTACATCTAGGCCAAAAGACGAATTATGAAATTTGGGAAAATATCATCCAATGGGCCGAACACTCCTGTAAGGCGATTACAAGACCTAGGTCTGAAGGGAAAACCCCACAACAGCAGTGATCTCCCAAATGGGCTTTAAGAGCCATGACAGTTGCAGTAAGAGAAATTATGTGAGTGTTTCACACCAGATTTTACTATAAGCGTTGTTATGCATGCCTGTTCGTGTTTTGGAATAGGAGCCGTAGATATTAAAAGAGGCCGATCAATTAGAAAGGTAATTTTTTTTTTATTTAAAATATTTGGTTATTTCACAAGTATGTTTGGCTAATTCAGTTGTTACATGTTTGCTCGACACTGAATGTTAGATAATATTACACAAAATATTATTTTAAACAAATGCAAATTTAATTTGAATAACCACTATAAAAAACCTATTAATAAATATATATTTCTTTTTTATAAAAATAAATATATCCAAGTTTAATATATAAATATGAAAAATATGAAATTTTATTTGGATTCAACAAATTATTCTTTATATACATTTTGAGCAGAGATTCTCTCTATATTATATACACCTTAAAACAAAACAAGTATTATTTATTGAGATGCGAATTTTCTCTTATGGGTGTTTTATTTTATTTTATTCTTTTATTACTTTTTAATATAAACTATAATATATATGTCATGTTAGTATAGGCAGCCCCTACATTTATTTTAATGGTTAACAAAGAAAACTGCAAATAAATTTATCCATTTATTATATAACATAGCCAGACGTTGTGGAAATGAATATTACTGGAGCATGTTTACTGGACTTCATCTTATACAATGAGTAAAATACGTAATAAAAACCTATTTTTTGAATAATATATAGATTAAGTTGTTTTATATTTGATTTGTAACAACCAATCATGAAAAGAACGTAGTAAGGTAAGAATGAGATAATACTGTGGGTAGCCAAGCTGTTGCCACCCCGCTTCTCTGCTTCAACTTCAGTTGGCATTTTTTTGGCATTCGATTTTCCAGCAATCGAAAATGAAGAATTTTTTTCAATATTTGTAACTACTGAATATGTGGATGGGTCCGCAATGCTGGATAACATCTTGTATTTTATCCGTCGTAGCATGCATATTCCTTTTGTTCCTGACCGGTTTCGGATTTTCATCCATCGTCAGAACAAATTCACCAAGTTCTTGTGGAGAATTCACTTCAACGCAATGTTTCTGTTACACTACATTATTATGTAGTGTAACAGAAACATTGCGTTTCAACCAACAAGATGAGTGTAACAGAAACATTGCGTTGAAGTGAACTCTCAACACCAACTTGGTGAATTTGCTCTGACGATAGATGAAAACCCGAACCCGGTCAGGAACAAAACGAGGAATATGCATGTTACGACGGATAAAATATCAGATTTGTAATTCTATTTAACTCGACAAGTAAGGTGGATATGTACTAGTGCACACTACTAATTGTTTTGTTTGTCCTTCGAAACTGAGGGCACTGGATAATCGAATATAAAAAAGAGAAATACTTCGTATGTATAATTTATATCTGCGTCAACTTCTTCAATGCCAACTTTTAAATTAAGAACCTTAAAAGAATTGAAAACAATTGAATGATGGCCTGGCATGCCGGAGTAGTTAATGTGGCCTCATTATGTATGCATTATTTGAAATATATAGTTCAAATAATGTTTGTAATAATTCCAATAATTTATACTGAATTCAAATAATTTAAAATTTGAATGTAATATCTGAAATCATTTCAAGATCTGCTATACCTGCAAATCTTACTGTTTTAGCAAATCTACTATAAGTTTTTAGTAAACCAACCAACGCTTTATCAGGTACTAAAGCGTACGATATGGCTTTGTATCAGCTATCAAAGAATGCTTTCAATTGAAGAGGCTACTTCCAGCGAACTTGAAGTTCAATATCTAGATCCATAAGTCTGATAAATTATAATCAGGGAGTTCAGAAATGTCTAGTCTAGGTTTTCACAGTAGCAAAAATGTATAAACATTAGCTACTACATGTAACAGACACAGAGCAGGCTGAAAGCCGTCAAGGAGGTGAACACTTAAAACAGCCTCACATGAGTACTGGAAAATATGCATTCTAGCCGTATTAGGGAAGTATTCAAGTGAAAGTAAAGTAAGGCCTGTTTTTTCAGGCCGGCTTAACCAGATTTGGGTATGTGTTGTATGAATTACCTAGCATGAAGGCATAATAAATGATTATTGTCAGAGGATGGGATTCAATCCAAACGTTTTGAAGGGTAACTATTGGAAGGAAGAAGATGGTAAAATTTCAAACTTTGTATTATTCCCTCGAATTAAAATATAATAAATTGGGCATAGAGTAACACATATTTAATTTGTAGTAATTCTTATGTTAGTATCGAAAAACTAAAATACGAAGATGGGAGTTTTGAAACAAAGGCAAGTAGGGGTTTTGGCTCGTAATAATTAAGCCTATGCTAGAGTCTTACTAGGTACTTACTGGGCAGACTCACAGTATATCTTTGCTTGTAGGCTGCTGCTTGCTTTGAATAATCATAATAATCATTAAATGGTAGCCACCTTCTACTCACACCTTCTTTAAGATTTTATGAACCATCTCAAGCTGCCTTCCATTAAGAGATGTAAACAAAGGAAAAAATGGAGGTTGCTATATTCTAGCATTACTCAGAAGGCAACAAAACAAATGAAAGAGAAAGTAAGGTAACGTTACTTAGAACCAAGTACAACAAGTCTACCTCCACCTATGCCTTATCTAATTAATACACTCCGTAAAACAATAATAGACATAGTTGATTAAGATTAAAAACCAGTCAAATGGTGAGGCTGACTGTTGCAATATGGACGAAACACCCTTAAGCCCCAAACGCAATCTCACTCACTACCTAGCATTCTCTAATGTTCTACGGGGCACAAGCTTCAAACAGCGGCCTAAAATGGCTTTAAGTATTCAAACAGCATTCCAAATTTTGCCTGTTATTAAATACAAAAACTATTTTGTTATTTAGCGATGCAAAAATATTGTGAATTCTGGGTTAGCTTCTATAAGTTTTAGATGTAATGCCCATTTACATGTCAATAAACTCCCTCAAGGGAATGTTTACTACGAGGCTTGTGGGGGTCAGTGATCTGCAGGCTATAGGTGCAACCGGTAAGAGACTCCAAAGGAAAAAGATCCATCTGGTCTACCATTTCGGTGTTATGATGGCGGGCTAGCTTCTGGCACAGGAAAAATGGCTTCGCTACAAAACCGAAAATATGAATAGGCAGATAAGTCAGATAAAACGGACATTATACATTGGATTGTTGGATACACAAGCTCAGAATACAGCTTAATATTCTAACAAAGGAACGAATTGGGAATGAAACGGATGCAGTAATGTTGTCAGAAACGAAAAATTAAAGGTAAAGGAGAAGAAGGTCTAGTTGATTATCTACATTTTTAGGAGAGTACTAAGGAGTAAGAGTGATGTCTCTATATTAATAAAGAAGAAGTAGAAAAATAGAATCGCTAGATTGTATATGTATTAGTAAAGTTGGAGTTTCCTTGATTGAAAGATCGGTTCTAAGACGACTATCTAGCCGTCATCGGAACCGAAGGGTCTAATAATGCCACACTGATTTATTGAAAGTTGGTTTTTGGACACTGTTTGAAAAAAAATATACTCCAATTTTTTTTTCTCTATTACAGACCAAACTTTTGGAAAATGCTATTGGAAGGTAAATAAAAAATGGATTAACTCTATGAAAGTAGATGACGGCAAAAAAAAAAACATAAAAAAGGAGCCAAGACAGATTACCGCGGATGTACTGAGAGGTACTGGAAAGGAAAGACAAAGTATGAGAGTCTGCGAGATGAAAGTATGAGAGACATGGACTGAGAAAGAAGCTTCTGTAGATACAAGAAATGGCGAACAAAGCACTTTAAAACTGGGTAAAATAGGTTAGCAATTACCTCAATTGTGACCATATAAAAACAAAAAACTAAAAATAAAAGTATAAGGTAAAAACGGAGAACTGAATTAAAAAGATTTCCAATTTATGCAAAATTTAGCTCTGCTTTTATGGACTGCAATATTCCATTCGCATAATTCATTTTTTCGAATACTTTAGTAAAATAAGATGTAAAAATAATAGTATGCGAGGAGAGTGATTAGCTCGAGTTAGCGTTTTAGACTCGGAACAATGGAGGTCCTGGGTTCGAGTCCAGCAGAGCTGCCCTTAGATTTTCTAGCCCTAGGAGCCTCTACAGCTCACTGTCCGTTGATGGGCAGTGTTGTTTGTAACCGAAGAAGCTGCCCAGAGGCCGGCAGTGAACTGCAAAGGCGCCGAGTGGCAATGTCCTAAGATACTGACGCGCCTTAAAATCATAATAATATAACAGTTAATAGTAATTATATAATCAAAAATAATCATATGGACATTTTACATTTCTTTTGAAAAATACATGTATGATCTAAGCATAAATACTGTTTACCACCAGTTCCTTCAACAACGTAACTTTTAACAAAACAAAAAATTTACAAAAAAAAAAAGTTATATATACTTTTGTTATTTGACATAACAGACAATGGATTTAGCCAAATTTTAACAGACAGAATACTAAATATAGTTTTGGAAAACATATTCAAAATTATATTTAACATAAATTTTGCACATTAAGCCTATATATATATATGATTAAACAGATGACATTAATGTAATACACACAAACCACAAACACTCCAAGGCGTGTGTCCATTTTCATGGAATGTAATTTTTTATACTTAAAATTTATTCAATTGGTTTTGATCTTCCCTTTATTCTTAAATCATCTTTAACGATTTCAATGATTCAAAAAGGTTTAAATGAATTTAGAAATGCTATATTAGAAAAAAAGAATTATCTGTAGCGTTGATGGCCATTGAAGTGGATGCATTAGGCAGAAAGATGTATACGAATCGGTGTACAAGCACAGCTGGAAAGATTGGAAGCTGATCTGTGCAGAAAAGAGTTGTAAAGCTGGAGGCTTCTTGCTCCCACAGACACAATGCCAGCATGGCACCACCAACAAAAGCATTACATTGAAACATTATATCTCAAAATATCTCCTCAAAGTGAGAGAAGCGCCTGTAAAGCTCTGGCGGATACTTTAATGAGATGATTGCTACAATAATTTACAAGAAATTTAGCCTGTCAATCATTGTCAGATTTCTTGAATAAATCAATTACACACAGCGTTTATTGAATTATTTTACACTCCACTATCCCAATAAGTGTCACATTTAGCTATGAATCTAGATGCGACATTGTTGATATATTTGTAATGAAGACATAAAAGATTTAATCGCAAATTAGAAAGTTTTTTTAAAACACGGTTTCCCTCAAAATTTGTCGGCGAGTCCTTGAGTGGATCAATTGTTCAATTGAGGGTGTTTATAGAGTTTGCAGGAGAAAACACTCCGGAGCTTCCTCCTAATATTAGAGAAGAGATGAGCAGAAAGAAAGACCAATGGAAAAAATTCGTGTGAATGAATTGATGAAGAAGAGATTTGGGAAGCAGTCGATAAGTTCAAGAACCCCCGGAAGAACGGAATATCAACTGAAATGATAAAAAATGGGTGGGAAATAATTCAATTTAAATTTGTTAGAATATGAATGAAAGCGGTAATAACCTGAGAAGTTGATGCGCCAAAAAAAAAAAATGAATAGAAAGATAGAGGTATATTCCCAAGATCCCAAGATGCTGGAAACAATATGAAATGTTCATATTAGATATAAAAGATAAGGACAACAAAGTCATACAGACCAATCTGTCTATTGCCAGTTCTCGGAAAGTTGTGAGAAACAATAATTTTTGGCAAAATTATAGATACTCTCTGTGAAGCAAGAATAGCAGCTGTGAGTATGCTTGTGTCCAAAATAACTCTTTAGAAGATGTTTTAATTCACTGGCAGAGAAAGTCGAAAGATGCAAAGGAAAGTATATCCTGGTACTCATGATTGACATAAAAGGGGCCTTTCACAATGATTGATGGATGATGCCTATCCTAAACTGAACCTGGGAGTGGACGATGCTGATACAAAGTGATAAGGGATTATCTGTTAGGCCAAGATGCGAAAGTGAAATTGAGACCATACACATCAGAAAAGATGAAGAAGGGATGACCACAAAGTTCGGTGTTGGAACCTTATTTCTATTGCATAGTTTTCAACTCTTTGATTAGAGAATTGGGCCAGTGAAGAGAGTGGGCGACATGAATGACTTGTGTATCCTAGTTACGGATATTCGAGAAGGGAATTGGAAGTAGGAAGTAATGACATACGTGAACGAGTGGTGCAATACAAGAAAATTGAAAGTTTCAAAAGATAAAGACGGTTTTGATCTTTTTGGAAAGACAATTAGATAAATGTCTGTGGGTAGATTATAAAATCAAAGTAGTTGAAGAATGTCGTTACATGGAAGAGCATTAACAAATGGATTGAAAGTAAATAAAATATAAGAAAGATTTGCGAAGAAACAGTTAGGGGGAAACAAATGGGGCTTGAGTATGAAAGAAATAAGAATAATGGATAAAATCACTATCGAAACAGTATGGACCTTTGCTGTTGGTTTCATTGCTCCTCGTACAGAGCAAGGATAAAAAGAGACAGAGCATTCACAAAGGAAAAACCTGTTAAGCTTGGTCAGCAGTATCAGTAAAGCAGTACCAGCAAGTGTATTACCAGTTTTAGTTAAGAGTTCTGCCAGTAATCTAAGGCCTGACATGGACAGAAAATTTGTTTAATTAGGAAAGGAAGAAATTTATGAGTTCAATAGATTGGGACGAGATGGAGATAATGGGACAAGAAAAGCGAAACAAAAATAGTCCTTCAAGAGATATAAAAGGCAAAATAATTGGGATAAAGGTTAAAATGGGGAATGAAAGAGAAATGGAGAGTCCTATCACTACACAACCCAGGTACCGAAGAATATGGTTTCTATCAGTAATAATAAAGAGGAAGATTTTGAAAAAGTGATTTTGTTATAGAACCTCAAGCAACCCGCTATTCGATTACTGCAAGTGATTTATTCACACTTTTGAATAATAATCTTGCTAAGCAGCAATATGAATACTACACGTTCACTGGAGGCAATGCAGACACCGACTCCATATGCACATCTTAATCCTTTTCTTAGTGGCCCCTCTTCCATGGCCTAAGAAACTTTTTTTACTAAAGAGCCAAAAGAAAAATAAATATTGCTATATTTTTAAACAAATAAACTCAAAATTATCCTTTAATGTTAACTTCTTTAAAATAATTATAAAAATGAAGGTTTATTTCTAAATGCAATTTACTTAAAAGCTTGAAGAAAATTGACACAGCCCTCACATAAAACAATGAAACACTAAAAAAAGGAGCACTTTATTAATACTAGTTTTTAAATATACAATATAAAAAATAGATATTAATTTTTCTTTATATATTAGCAGTGTATATTAGACCTAGTTATATATGACTGATGACAAAATCAGTACATTTTTTGTTTTTTCAAAGATTAACAATACTGAATATGTCAATATGAAATTCAATAAGTTTATCAGAATTGGTTGAAATTCCCCTTATGTAATGAAAAGTGTAAATTCAAAAATATTCAGCTGGGAAGACAATAACTACCTGCAATGGATTAACCAAATTTAAAGGCTTACACGATAAAACTTCAACATTGAATTTTTCCGAAGAAAAAGTTTTTTTGGGCAAATTATGCCCGCAGTCTGGAAATGTCTCATTAGGCAGTTTATAACAAAGTATCCAAAATACGTTTTTGGCTATTTATCGCTCTTATTCAAAAACCACTCAAATTTTTCAAACAAAAAAGATGTGAATGATTAAATTGTGTGTTTATCTTCAGTAATTCATGAAAACAACATTTAAAGTTAGGAAACCGTTTCTTCTCAAAATTATTTTTGTTTTTAATGTTAATTTATTATTTATTTAAATGCATATTTTAACTACAACTTTAAATAAAAAATTAACAAAACTTCCTACCGTACTTTACCATTTAGAACTTTTCTATTCTAGTAGACAGTGTGCACTCTTATCAGAGGAAATATATAATATCCGACGGTAACTCAAGTGCAACTAAGAAATTTATTTTCATATATCAGAACTTTCTTAATCTAAACAATACTTTCTATAAAATCGAACTCTTCAATTTACCGACCTTCACTCTCTTCTTTCCAAGTGAAAACATTTTACCCACTACACTTCCAAGTGAATCTTCCTTTCCTTCGGAGTTTAGTAGTTATTTTGGATGTCACATATCTAATTCCCTAATTTAGAATAAATTGATATGACGTTCATTTACGGGTTTCGAAATGGCAGTAATTAACAAGCACGAGAATTTCTCCATCTTTCTACATCCAGAGATTTTTTTAAAGGTTTTTCAAAATTTTTTTTGCAAAAATGCTAACCTCAAGCGTTTCTAGAAATCTTCTGAAGCGATATGATGACAATATTTAAAAATAACAAGAGGAGGGAAACTTCTTTAACATTTCTCCGCATAAGATTTTCAAGGATGATACCTGATACCTGAGTTAAACGTCCGCTCTAGCAGTGATGGGGGAATTAAAACGGCTTTCCACAATATAAAATTTAAATCGGAAAAGAATGATAAGTTTTAAAAATTATATTTTTCCTATCAATGAGCGTTATTTCTTCAAGTTTTAGTGCAAAGAATATATCATATTCAATATCCCTCCAACTTTGAAACCTTTAGCTTACGATCATTAAGGATAAAACCACGTTTAGTGTCGTTGGATATAATTGTAGTTTTTAATCTATTTTTTTTTTTATTACAAATAAAGCATATTAATTAAATAAATGAGGAAAAGAGCCAAAAAAGTGTATTATAATGTTTTAAGGTTTCATACATTTGAACTCTAAGGCGACATTTCCGTATATGTATCCAGAGGACTGTTTTCTTCTTTTGAGCCAGGATCCAACCCTGAAGTTGCCTTTAACTCTGGAATAACCTCTAAGTTAAAGCAATGATTTTTCCAATTATAACAATTCATCATCAAAAAACAAGAACACAAAAACAAAGTACAGAAATGAAACTTCATAAGTTGCACTGGGACAACAAAATGGACGGACTGAAGCAGGATGATGCATGATGTATGAAATCATTAGAAATACCTAAATTCTCCCATCTTACCAAGACGTTCTTTGCGAACCCAATCAGCTGGGGCAGGAGCTGGCTGGACTAAACTTGATGGAGCGGGAGGAGGTACGGGTATTAGCCCACCTGGGCCCACATTACCTCTTCCGGTTGCTGCGCTTCTTTCTCGTTCATCCTACCCATTTACAATAAATTAGATCTTTTTATCTAATTAATATCTAGTAACATTATGAAATAATACATACCTGAGCTGAATAGTAGCCTCTAGAATATACCTGACTATTGAAAACATCTGGTGAATCGGGTTGGTAAGGTGTGACTATTGTGTGGGGAACGTGGGCCACTTCACCTCTGCTGTTTCTTGCTTTCCACCATTTGCGAGAATCATCAAGTACCTTTAACCAAAGAAAAAATTGTTTTCTTACCCATTATTTTAAAACTTCAGGGAACTATCTTATTCTACAATTACCTTTACATCATTAAAGTAAAATTACTATTTAAAGAATCACAACTTAAAATATGACCTATTAATGTGATATTTGTCCACTTAAAGGAAGGAGAACCCAAAACCCGTCAGTAAACTTGTTCTGCTTGTGAGTTATGAAATTGGGTACTGCTGCCTAAGTACTAGTACTGTTACACTTACACTTGTTGAAAACCAACAAGTGTGAGTGTAACAGAAACACTGCGTGAGTGTTACAGAAACATTTTCCAGCAGAGCTGCAGAATTCACTCAATTTAGCCAATTTGTACCAATTTAACATTTAAATACTGTAAGAATTCCACCTTATCTAGCGATCTCTTACCAAAACACCTTGTACTAAAATCAGACATTATAGGGCATACAGCTACATAATGATAGACATCTTCTATTTCTGCCTATTGCACATAGAATAGAGATACTGTTCTTCAGTACGTCCTGCTCTTAAGTTCAGATTTAACAGCTGACCTCTAGCTTTAAATATATTCTTCATTAATTTGAAAGAATTCTTATCAGAAATATAATGGTTCACTTCTAAATCCAACTGCAACTTGTAAACAGATCGATTCGCCTTATTAATTCAAATCCTTTTTAAATTCTTGATTTATACATCTAACAGACTCCACAGCCAACGCATCACCACCCACTCCACTTCGCCGCAGTTATATTTACTACACAAATCTTTAAATACCCTATACTAATACATATTCTTGTTGATCACCTGCTGAGCGATTAGTTTTGGCTATCTATTTATTATTTAATGATAAACATTTGTTATCATAATTATAATGCAGTCTATACGCAAACGAAAACAGTGAAGTGCCCCTGTCTCCAGATACACCACAAAGTCGAGCGGATTTCTGGGCAAAGAGAAAATTTGTTTAATAAACATAATTTTTCTAATATTTGAAGCCTTTGAAAGCCCCAAATCTGTGTGTCATCACAAACAACCGCTTTGGAGACCTGTGCATCTTACATGAAAATGGTATCTCAGCGTTTGTCAATATATTATTGAACGTATAGTTGATACCGAAATTTACTAAAGATACTTTCTCTTTTATATGATTTGCGAAGAACAACTTCGGTATTAAGTAAACTCCCAGATATTTGTAACGGTTTGCAATCTCTACTGACTGTCCCATAAAGGACTAGTGTTCATTTCTGACAAGCCTCTCCCCATTACGAAATACTACGATTTTGGATTTATCGAAATTGACTGACAAAATCCATAATTGACATCTGATGTTTACTCCTGCCACACGGATACCACCTTAAATTGCCTCTTGTATATCGTTAATTAATAAGGCACTACAATGTTGCACCCATTCTTCACTCGTAATTGATAGACTACTAATAAAACTGGATTTTGCAACGCTCAATCACTCAAGCAGCGTTGCTCGAGAAGAAAACGTTCCTCACCAGAGCAACGCTCACACATTCAAGTAGCGTTCGCTCCAGAAGAAGATGCCGGTAGTCTACAACCAAACACGACTACCTTGCAGAGGTTACACACACGCCTCTCGCCATAAGAGGATAACCTTCAAGCCTCTACAACTCTGGATCACCTCCCAAATTTTTCGTGCTGAAAAATTTCTCCATTAGGGGGGGATAATGTGATGGATGCCAGAAATTATATCTATTTTATTTGGACAAAATTATGACGTGAGAGAAAAATGCAAGCTCGTTGGCAAAAAGGATACACCCAGGCAGAAGACTACCGTTACAGAAAGAGTTCATAGAACTTGGTTAGCATTGTCTACCCCTTCTCACAGGGGAAGATTTGAACGAACAATTAGAAGGCATTCTTTCAAGACAGTCTGTAATAGACATTGAACTAGAACACTTGTAACAGGAATCGCTCTCTTAAATTCAGTTCCAGTCATAAGTAAAAACGTAAGTGTTTTGCATTTAATCTAGATAAATAATTGATTTTATAAACATAATAGTTGTGATATTGTAAGGTATTTAAATTCATTTAGAGATTAATATATTTATTTTAAAAATAGTGGTGATTTCTTGATTATTTCTTAATAATTCTATCTCTATCTTAAACATACACAAAAGTCCTTTACAAAACGCTCACGCCACAAGCTACTACAACACAACACACCAATAACGAAGTGTGTAAACTGAATTTGCTCTGTGCAAATCTGTGTGACAAACGCATCCTGAAGATGGGCGAACGCCCGAAACCGGTCGATGACCACAAAAAGAAGCCAGGCTATCACGGAAAATGTCTCTGATAAAAATTTAATCTAGTTCGATACTGTACAATAAAGTGGTTTCTACATATATACCAGAACTTTTTGTCATTTAATTTCAACAATCATATTTTGATAAGTTATTAAGGCCAATAAACAAAGCAAAGTTATATTTGTTTACGTTTACCTAAACTGAAGGACTCTTTAATCATATCTGTAAACATATTTACTACTTGTGTATTATCAAGCGAAATTTCATTTAAAGATAAGTTTTTAACAAATTCTTCCAATTTATTTTTAAAATATTGTTTATATATTGTTGTCCACTGTAATTTTGGTAAAAGTGGTAATAAATCATTTATAATTTGAGTACGTATTTAAATTCAACGTTAAACAGATGGCCATTGATCAGAGAATAACTTTAACAGTACCTTCAAATCATCAATTACATCCAATAACCCAAAAGACAGTGCACAAACATTATTCACAGAGCACTCCTACCCTCAAACGAAAGTAAACCCTCCACACAAATCCCCTTGCGTCCTTCGGTTTAATATCAGACAACTGTAGTTATTACATAATTCTAAAAACTTATTTCTTCTACTATTTCCAACAATATCTTTCGAATTCCTTTTAACATTTATCTTTGATTTACCCTCAATAAGTTCTGCTGGGATTGTCACTCAAAATTATCTCTCTTATTATTTAAACCACAATTTCCTTCTCCCTCTTTAGCAACCAAACCCTTCTCTTCGTTCCAAAAATATCTCCTATTTTCAAAAATTAATTAATGGTCCCTTAACATTACCTTAGCTTCCTTCACACTCTCCAAAATTTGCCTTTTGCAACCCGACAGTTTCTTCTTTGTCTGCCTATCCTGATAAGATGAATCTTTAGTAATCCAGGTCTATGTTTCCTTTGATTTTTTTGCACTTCTAAAAATTGTTGCACATCTGAAATCTTCAGTAGCTCAAGTACCATTAATTTACCTTCCCATATTGTAAGCACACTGTCTATCATTACGTCAGACACTTCTAGAGCATTGGAAAATAATATTTAACTGAATTCAAATATTTTCCTTCATTTACTAACTCTAAAACGCCTCTTATTAAATTTTTGGCCTTAGATTTCCTTAATAAAATGTGAAGATTATTCTTGATAACTTTATTTCTTTTTTTAAATTTAATATTTCTTTGTTTAAATGATTATTTCCTTAATAAGGGTATCTATTTTACCTTCTAACCTTACAATATGCTGTTCAACCAAAACTGCCAATTTAATGTCTAATAAATTACTTATTTTTATAAAAAATTCTTCCTGTTGAACTTTCTTAGATGCCACTTGTTCTGGACAAAGTGGGTTTCTAGTGCGCTTTTTAACCAAATTTGAACTCCTCTCATTTAAATGACTTTCCTCTTTCAACATATTATTATCATCGTTACCTTATTACTGTGGAGTTAATGACAGTGGGTGTAGCAATGCGGCGGGTCACTCAGCTCCCCACTAACACAGTTATCTCTACCTTATCTACAACTTCACTTACTGCTTCTAACACAATATTCAATCATTACACTAGTTTTAATTAATTATTTGACAATATCCACCAGTTTAAGCACTTAACTCAAATAACAATTTATAGTTACAAATAAATCTCACTTTAGTAAAAAGTTGTAGTAAACAACTTGAAAAAAAAATTGTAAATCCATAAACTTTTACCAACGGAAATTGAAAAAACTCAAAGCTAAAATAAAACAACCTCATTGTACCAATGATCAGTGCAGACTCCTCTGGAAGATGGATTGTCTAGGAGGTAAAATCCCGCACCCAAAAGTTTCCACACATAATAAACTGAATTGTGTGTTCACATAATAAGCTTGAATATCTACACTTGAGTGTTCTATTGTAATAATGGAATTACTCGATAAGTATTAGGCGAATATTTTGATCTAAAGATTATAAAATTGAACGAAAATTGTAAAAATTGCGTAGAGAGAATAAAAATAAATCGAAGGTCAAGCTGGAGTCTCCATATAATTTTGTTATGAACATTTGGCAATCGTTTACATCTAAATACATCAAATAAAACTGAAGTAATTTACCTGCAAATATTCTCCTCTAATGACAGATAACTCTTTATCATTATTAGCTGTTCTAGGATAAGTGACTTGAACAATTTTAGCTGCTGTAGCTCTCAACTCTTCCAGCCATCTTGCCTGTCCTCTTTCCCACTTTTCTCCACCATATGTTGCAGTGCCGTTGCCTCCCACAGCAAGACCACTTCTCTCAATTGAATCTACAGATATATCGGAACGAGCTGGTGCAGGAGGTCCGGCTTCAGATTCACCAGGACTTGCCGACTCAATCCTATTGCAGATATTATTTATAAAACTCATACATGAAAAAGAAAATGAGAAACATCTCTTGGGTAGGGCCAGCAGTGTTGGAAAGCATCGGAGATTTTTTTTTCCTGATAGCCTGATATTTTGTGGTCATCGGGCGTTCGCCTAATTTCAGTATGTCTTGATTTCATACTTAATTTAGATGACGAACGCCCGAAACCGATCGAGGAGCTGAAAATGATGCAGCTATAACCAGAAAATCTCTAATAAGTGAGAATCATTTCTGTAACCTAGCTAACATTTCTGTAATCGTCATGAAATCTACCTTACAAAGTACCTATAAAAGAACAGAAAATTCTAAAAAAGTGTAAACTGCGAAATACCTCTCATCTCTTGAATATCTATCAGGCCTGTATGCTCGATCGTAAGTATAACTCCTAGGATCAGTGGGTGAAGGTACTTGTATCTCATATTCTAAGTAGTCACTGCTGTAATGTGAATCTCCTCTCTCCCGGCCATAATGTTCTTCACCCTGTTCACCAACATAGTAGTACATACTAACAATATATATTTTAAGTAAGTGCAACCTAATATTAATGATAAACTTTCATAATTACCTCGTGATGATTACTGCGTAGGTCCTCTGTACGCTGTTTAGCACCTGGTTGGGGAGAAGCATTTACAAGTGAAGCATTCAGTGAAAGTTCTCTTCTCTCATCACCAATATCATCTGTTACTGAATAATCTGGAGACCATCCATCCATGAAAACTGGGCGGTATGGAGCCACCTTACCTTTCCACTGTTCCCTAAAACGATTGGAAAAATGAACTTCTACCCATAAAACCACAATTGCAGATTGAGAAAAAGGGAATACATTCTTGGAAATATTACGAAATGATGGGTTTTAGACATGTAGTGATGTATAGCTAGACATACATTTAGAAAAAAATATTTAGACCTGAGCTAAATGACGTAGTATTTAACATTTTGCTGTTTTCTGCTGACCATACATACTGACATACATACTATATCCATGTCTCTAAAGTAACACATTTATAGCTGTAAAATAATTTTTCTTTCTCTTACTCCTAGTAAGAGGAAGTATTTTAATCGTGTCAAATTTATGATAATATCGAGTTTTCACCGGAAATACATGTTTTGAGGCCCCCTAAACCCAAAAAGTGGTTTTTAGAAAATGGTCTGTGTGCGCGTGTGTGAGAGAGAGAAAGTGTGTATGTGTATGTTTGTGTATAAGCATAACTCAAAAACGAAAAAACGCAGAAAGTTCAATCTTGATAGTCCATTCAGTATCACTATGGTCTCCGACAGTATCCGACGATTTATCTGTCAAAATTCCTCAACCGGAAGTACCACTTTACTGATTTTTTCTCTCACATTTTTGCGACTTTCTCCAAAATGGCTCCAACGATTTCCTTTAAACTAAGTAAGTGAACTACACATATAAAGAGCTACATCATTTATTCGAAACATTTCTCGGTGGTCATTTAAGGGGGCTTTTGGGGCAGGAGGTGGGTTATGTTTTACTTTAAAGTGCTATCTTAGTTGATTATACAATTCTAACATCTACATGAATTCAATTAGAAAAATAAATAGATTGCAAAATCCTATTTTCAAGAACATTAGTACTTATAATTTATGTTCACCTTGGAATAAGCCATGGATCTCCAAGGGAATGCCACAACTCTGTTTCTTTGGACGTCACACAGTTAATGAGTAGATTGATTGCTTCTTGAGTAAGTAACGGTGTTATAACTTTCGCCGGAAGATTTGCAGCATATTTGGTGTCATGGGAGGCATCCACAATTAATGCGAGTGGTGTAAATAGAAAGTGAACTAATTCTGGAGCGTTCGGGTCATGTATGTGATGTTTCAACTTTGCCTATTCAATAAGATTAAAAAATTTTCTATTTATTCAAAAAGTATAGTGGACAATTATTACTGTGCTTTTTATTAAAGTATACTTCTTCAATTGGAAGCAAAAAGTGAATAGAAAAGGAAAACTCACCAGAAGAATAAAGGAAAGTTTGAATTTCTGAAATATATCAATGAACTCCAACTCTGGGGGTGGTTTAGCTCTCATTGTTAAAAGTCCATCTCCCATATCCTTTTTCTTAGACTTCCTATTTCTGATCACAATAAATATTCAATTAATGAATAATGTTTAAAATTTCTTCATAGAATGACCTAATTCAATACTATGTTATAGCGTACTTTTTCCTACGTTCAAGTTCTCTGGAAGCAGCTGCTGAATGTTGAAGACGAGCAATAAACTTTTCAATGTCATCGAAGCAATGATTAAGAGTTGTCACATCGCGTCCGTACTTTTCACTGGAAGTGGAACTGGCCTCGTCATCATGGACAGCCGCTTCTGGCCCACCTCCACCAACACGACTCTCACATTCTGTTAACAAGTTAAACTAGCAAGTATCCCTAAAAATTTCTTATGAAACAGAATGTTAAATTATACAATGTAGTGAAACTTACGAGAAACAGCATTAAAGACTGAAACCTGTTCCCTCACAGAGACACCATTCAGGGGAGGATCTGGAGGAGGAGTCGGTGGTGGTGGAGGAATATGTCCTCCTGATCGACTACCTACAGGTTTTCCCAATCTCAAAAGTTTCAAATCTTCAACTAATTCTTGAGCAGAAATCATTTGGCACTGCAACAAACCATTCACGTACATTTGTGATTCTCGCAATTAATAAGAGAATAAGAAAAACCGTTGCAGTTGCTAGTAATGCCCCTAAATTGATTGACAATACTGTTTCCATGTAGCCAGCAATGATTTACAACTTGCATCATAAAGAACACAAAGAATTATTAATTGTGATGCGTTACTTGACACTATTGTGCTAAAATGAACCAGAACAATATTCCAACATATTTTCGGTAATTTGAAGATGAATACATACCTGAAAGATATGCATTTCTGAATGCGAATTGGGACGGTCGTCACCAACAATGAAGACAAGAATGTTATTGTATATTTCAATGGGATCATGACTTGTAAATGCTGTAGGCTCTTGGATCAGAGCTGCAGGAAATTTCTCCATCACATCCTGTGGAAAATAATAATTTTAATATTTAGATTTATATATAAATATATATATCCTAATAAATAAAACTAACCCCTGTTTCATTATCAATGATGAGCACTAAGTTTTTATCCAAGCGCAGTTGCATTTTCTGTGACCAAATGCCATTTGTCTTTTCAAGTTGCAGCAATCTGCGCATTCCATCTGCGGGATAAACTATTCCAGTTTCTTTAGAGACAGTGAAGGTTGCCAAATGTTCCACGAGATATGTGGGGCTTTCCTCCCTCTCGTGAATACCCTCTCCATCTGAAAAGAAAATAACTATCAGTTTTGCATACACACAACTCAAAAGCAAGCCAAAAATCAAACAAACCTGGAGAGTACCCATTAGAGTTCACACTATTCCTCTTGTAGGGCATTGTCTTTCACCTAATCCAACTGAAATAATAAATAAAAGATATGTAATTTAAATCAACAATTCTTGAAAAGCAAAACCAAATTCTTATTAAATCTATCAAAAGGTGTAATCACCAATTTTAACTAGTTACACTTAATATTATGAAATAATTCATCTGAGCGAATGTTGTACAAGGTAGGGAAATGCGCCCATTTAAATAGATTGGACTGGCAGTCTAGAACGTGCAATATGCATGGGAGCATTCATGCAATAGTGAAATAGTGAAGGATTGCTGCTCCCTTCTGTCAATCACATTCAAGTAGTTGGACATTATTCCGCCAGAATAAATCGACATTTTATCAAATCCATGAGGTATAACAAGGAAAGCAATCTGGTATAAAACATTCTTGAAACAGGAAATTTTTACTAAAGCTTTTGTTACCTTTAATATTATAGAGGTAGGGGAACCTTCACATAATTAAAATGACAGAGGAAAAAGTGATTTCCCTACTCCCCAGAACCACCTAAGATAAAATTTCTCTGAAAATGTTTCAAACAACAGATTTCCTAACCCCAGAACCTATCAAAAATCAAGTTTCCCCGACAAATGTTTCTAATAAAAGCATCAGAGATATTTAGCGTGATGACGCTTTTTTTTGTGGTCATCGACCTGTTTCAGGCATTCGCCCATCATCAGGATGTTTTTGTCAAACAGTGTGATAACATAGATTTGCACAGAGCAAATTTAGTTTATAAACTGACTGGTCTTTCCTTGAAATTGGAATTTGTACTAAATGTTCAGTTTTATATACTGCATACTGTTGGTACCACACACCACATTACAGATAGAGGGATAGTTCATTCAGTGAACTCTTTGCATGCATTTGCTAGATTTACTCTGACGATGGATGAAAATCTGAAACCCGGTCAGGTACAAAATAAATATGCATGCTACGACGGATAAAATACCAGATGTTATACAGCATTGCGGACACACCCACATATTCAAACATATTTTACTGTGTATTACTCATATTGACCCATTTCTATATCTCTGGTTGTATTTCTGGATGTCTGAAGAAAAACAATTTGTGTGCCATCTAGTGTTGGATAAAAATTGGGAAGCGAAAGTAGCTAAATTTCGTTTTTTTCTGAGATAAAACTTGTGCGGGGGTTAATGCTTGTCACTTTAGAAATATGAATGAGGTTCCCATGCCTAGTTCTATAAAGAGAGAGCAAGACAGTTTGTACAACACGGACGAAAGGTCTAATTTTACAATTGCTCTCTGCGTAACTCTAGATGGTTCCAAACTGCCACCGATGGTGATTTTCAAAATAAAGACTGATCTAAAGATATTATGGTTACTGCCAATGAAAAAGGTTGGATAAATTCCGAGTTAATGAAATTTTGGTTGGAGAATATGTGCGGCGAAAGAGAAAATCTGGTCTGAAACACTCACACAACTTTCTCCTACTGTAGTTTACCAAACTGTAACCGACAAATTTTATAGTTAGTAGTTTATAGTCGGTGTTTTTAGGGAGAAAATTACGAAAACTGAAGAAACGGCTCAGAAAAATGCACTTCCGGTTCACTAATTTTCTTGAAACTCGGAAATTTTGCCTTTAGACTCCAAGAGATCATTTAAATGAGTTTACCTGGAGAAATGTTACAAATAAAAGTTGTAGCTCTTTATATGTGCAGTTCATAGTCTTAGTTTAAAGAAAGATGCTGGAGCCTGTTAGAGAAAATAGCAGAAAATGGAAAAATACTTTTCGTAAAAACGCACTTCTGGTCAACCGATTTTCTTTAAACTCGGAATTTCGACAACATATTTAATTCTAATTAATATTACTTATATGATAGAATTTTGTAATAAACTGAAATAGCACTCTAGAGGGACCCATAACCCCACCCGTCCGCCCCTACTCAAATACTGTCAGGACATGGACAGTTCAGAAGCTATCTAAAGAGATTTCACGTACTAAAGACAAATGTCCATGCAATCGGCAAACTTCTCAAACAATCCATCATTTGATAGAGGAGTACAGATTTTTGGAGAAAATTGTGCAGAATTATTTCCTTTAATCTTAAAAGATTTTGGGAAATTCATTTTAGTTCTTTTGTGATTGCCCTTTGTGAAAATAATAATCATTTAATATTTAAATTCCAATTTAACAATATGCTTAACACAACATGTAATGTAAAATGTACGAGATATATATTAATAAACGGCTCTGGGTCCAGGGTTACTGGCCTGGAGAAACACACACACACACACACATATGTGTGCGTGTGTGTGTGCCCTTTGGACCACAAAACGAATATTTCCGGTTAAAATTCGATAAGAAAATTTGACACGATTACAATACTTCCTCTTACTAACAGTAAGAAAAAGTTAAAATTTCTCAACCCAAAATCTTTGTTAATGTTGGAACAGCAGAAGTTACAACAACCGTAAATATTCCAAATCAGTGGTAGCGAGTTGGACTTCCATGCGAAGTTCCGGGGGTTAGATCCAGCAGTGCTGCCCTTAGATATTTTCTTCCTAGAAGCCTCTATAGCTCACTGCTTACAGCTACTGCAACTGGATGACCAGTGTTGTTTGTAATTAGTTCAAAGCTCGGAGGACAGCAGTGCACTGAAATGGCTCCGCGGGGGGCACAATAGATCTTTCAAGTCGCAGTGCATTATCCCCTAAAAGAATCTAATCTTAAAGTATTCAAACTGACTGTCATTCCAGTTGTTTAACAAAAGCTCCAACCCCTTGATCTTGCAGTAAATAAACCATTCAGACACAATTTGTGGGCTAAGTGAGAAGGCTGGGATGATAAATGGCATCCATGAACAAAACAGGGCGCCATTTACAGATGTAGTTGGATGCAGAAAGTTGCTTCCAACTTTTTAAGCAACGGTTCTATTAAAGCACAAGGGAATGCGATGTGAAAGCTGAAGAAATGCCAAATGATATTTTGAACGCAATTGATTCAATTTTTTTGATTTGAATAGTTTAATGTTCAATAAATATTAAGTATACCTATACCTTAGTTTTCTTGCCAGATTTTAGTAACCTCCCATACCTTTCAGATGTATACTGCGCATGTTCATTTTAACGAGCTAAGACTATTAGCATAGACAAATATATCCAAATATATGGTATTTTTTTCCATTTAACATTAAAACCGTGATATAAAGTTGGTATGTCATAATAACTGTTTAATAG
The DNA here is from genome assembly GCA_011037195.1 of Triatoma infestans. Taxonomy (NCBI): domain Eukaryota; kingdom Metazoa; phylum Arthropoda; class Insecta; order Hemiptera; family Reduviidae; genus Triatoma; species Triatoma infestans. The sequence continues at coordinate 205,999 of JAAEAF010000896.1, forward strand.
AGAATTATAAATTCAAATAAATGTTTATATGGATTAAGAGGAACACCAAGATTCACAATTTGTCTGTAGCTCTTTCTGTTCAGCAAATCGCATTCCAATAATTCCTTAAGAGACCGAAGGTGGACAATTTTCATGTTGAAAGAATGCGTCCTTGAGCTGGAATTTGTTAGTCTGAGTTTATAATAAGATCAGCGTGCAGTTTACCTAATACACAAACGAATTTGTATTTAAAGACTCATTGTACAGTCAGCTTTCTCCCACTCAAATGAATCCTGCATTAGCTTCCTCCGATCTACAATTAACCAGCACATTACACTGACTATACAGCTGACATCTTCAAGAGTCCAATATACATATACATAAATTGCATGTTATTAACCAAAGTTTGAAATGAAGAAGGAAAATTGCAACTTCCGAATTAACTTTAAACATAAGAATATTTATTATAACTAGCAGAAAAATAACATTATAAAATATCTGCACAATTATTTATCTACTTTTATGAACATTAGAGCAGTATTTTAAAAAGGAAATTGAAGAAAACCTCCATGAATCTGGAAGTGAATATGTTGAAGGCACATGTTCACATAAGACTGCCCATTAAAGTTACCCTTTACTAGCTAATCAACATCATACCAGTTGCATTACATTATCTGTATGAAAACAAATTGATGAATCAGATTTTGGAAATATTAGTAACTGATATGTTTAATTCTTTGTTTTCTCTACTAAAAGGTTTCGATAGTTCAAGTGAAAAGAATATAACCAATATTTGTTAAAAGTGAATTTATCAAACTTGTAGATAACACAAAAATAAAGGCTGTCAGAAACTAACTTTCCAATATCATATATTAGCAATTGGACATTATATGAAAAGCCATTAAATCAAATTGTTACCTAAAGAAAATGTCCAATATGAAATTTGACAAAAATACAACTATCAGCTGGTGATAAAAATATGCGCTTCATCAGCAAAGTTTTTTACCTGTAAGGCACCATGTACAATGCCATTTATAATGGTCTTCAAATAAAAAATCCAATTATGAATACAAAATTGGGAAGAAATTGAAAAAAGTAAAATCTACACACTTAATACACGAAATTGGAACAAGAAAGAAAACACAGGATGAACAGGTAACTTTCATAAGTTAGTGAAATGGCCAGCAGCGCTAGGTGTGTTGGTTGGCCGCAGCAACAAACGTGATCACCTGGCCGCATCTCAGGAATTCCGAATATTCACACATTAGTATTGCTAGCACACTCCTATGTCAAGGCCCGCCTCACACCATTATTATTTACAATCATTACTTCATTAGTAACATCCAAGATATAAAGCCACTTCAAGCCAATATTTTGATATGATATTTAAAAATATATTAGTATTGAAAACATTTTTTTTTTATATATTGGTCCTTGAGCATAAAAATGAAACCTGAACTCCCCTCTCGCTAAATCTTTCTTTTCACCCCCTCTTCAATACTTTCAGTAGTACTTTTACTTTCTCCTACTGTACGAGGAAATATGGCGATCGTGTAAACTTTTGGAAGCTGTTTTCACCGGAAATACAGGTTTTAAGCGACCGAACACGAAATAAATGTTTTAAGCAATTTTTCTCTCTCTCTCTGCGTATTTTTGCACAAAAAGTCACAAAAATAATAAAAGCCGTAGGAAGCTCCGACTTGATATTCCGGGTGGGTAGGTAACCATCGTATCCGACAATGATGTTTCGGGCAGAATCCGTCAACCGATAGTGGGACTTTAATGGGCAGTTTTATTAAGATTTTCTTTCAATTTGAAATGGTAATCGCTCATGTATGAACTTACTACTTTGATTTTAAACTTTTTATCAGAAAAAATTATATTGGAGCAGGGGGAAGATATTATATCAGATATTAGTTTTAAATTTCAGAACCTGTATTTTTGGGATTTGATTGCAGCACTAATGGTCAATAACGTAATAATATTTAGTCCTTGCATCTAATGTCTATAATATGCGTATAATTACATATATGTAATAAATATACAATGTAATAGGATAGAAAGAATATTGAGGTTCAGTCTTGGAAAATAAAAAACCTACAATTTTGCAACGTTTCGACAAATTGTCTTTTTCAAGGCATAAAACACATATTTAAACATGACACTTAGTATTAAACAAACTAATAAGTGGAAAAATTTGTTGTGGTTGGTTCCGCAGAGCTGGAAAGCATCAGAGATATTTTCCATGATAGCTGTTTCTTTTGGTGGTCATTGACCGGTTTCGGGCATTCGCCCATCATCAGGATGTTTATGTCAAAACAGTTTGATAACATAGACTTGCACAGAGCAAATTTAGTTGATGCACTCCTAGAGTATATGATGGGCCAACATCCGAAACCTGTCGGTGACCACAAAAAGAAGCAGGCTATCAAGGAAAATATCTCTGAAACTTTAATTTGTTGATTAAATTGTTCAATTTTAAGTGCCATGTTTTAAATAATATTATATTTTTGATTTATGCCGTGGGAAGACAATATATTTGTCTAAACGTTAGCAAAATTGTAGGTCTTTTTTATTTTCCAAGACCGAAGCTGTCTGTTCTTTTTTTTATGATTTTAAGAACGGTCAAGCAATACCTATTGCTAAATATTTATTTGTAAGAAATAAGAGCAAAACAAATCTGGGTAAAACATACACGCCACTTTCTCTGACTGCAGTAAAAACAATTTACAAAATTTGCGTGAAACAATCAAACCGCTTTCTGTTACTGCAATATACATACTTATAATTGGCTAATGTCAGAGACATTTTCCGTGATAGCCTCCTTCATTTTGTGGTCATCGACCGGTTTCGGGCGTTCGCCCATCATCAGGATGTTTTTGTTGAACAGTGTACTAAGATAGACTTGCACAGAGTGTATCAACTGTATTTGCTCTGTGCAAGCCTATGTTATTACACAGTAACAACAAAACATCCTGATGATGGGCGAACGCCTGATACCACAACCTGAAGCAGGCTATCCCGGAAAATGTCTCTGATGCTTTCACGCCCCGCGGAACCAACCACCACAACAACTATAATTGACAAAGTTTCGTCAAACTTTAATTTTGCTAAATGATAATAATGATTCTTGACCGTTTGGTATAGTTGCAGGAGATCACGAGGAGCGGTCGATAAAAATTCACTTTTTACTTTCTCTTACTCCTAGTAAAAGGAAGTACTGTAATCGAGCCAAATTTTCGATATTGAGTTTTCACCGGAAATATCCGTTTTGAGGTCCCCTGAGTCCAAAAAAGTGATTTTTAGCAAATGGTCTGTGTGTGTGTGTGTATGGGTGGGTGGGTGTGTGTATGTATGTATGTATGTATGTATGTATGTGAACAGCTCAAAAATGAAAAACCGTAGAAAGTTGAAACTTTTCCGTTTAGGTATCACCATGGATCGACAGTGGTCATCTGTCAAAAATTCCTCAACCGGAAGTACCACTTTACTAGTTGTTTTTTTTACGTTTTTGCGATTTTCTCAAAAATGGCTCCGACGATTTTCTTTAAACTTATTATGTCAACTATACATACAATAAGCTACAACTTTTATTTGAAACATTTCTCCAGGAAAAATTCATTTAAGGGCACTTCTGGGGGAGGGGTGGGGTTAGGTTTTCATCTTTAATGCTATTTGAGTTTATTAGACAATTCAGCCATTTAAATAATGTTAATTAGAATTGAATATATTGTTGAAATTCTGAGTTTGAAAAAAAATCGGATAACCGGAAGTGCGTTTACTTTACTAAATGATTTTTTACACTTTTTCGTAATTTTCTCAAAAATGCCTCCGACGATTTTCTTGAAACTTCGTATATAAAACTAAACATACAAAGTTCTACAACTTTTGTTTAAAACATTTCCTGGGAAAATTCATTTAAGGGCCACTTTTAAGGGGGAGGGGTGGGTTAGTTTTTCCTTAAAGTGCTATCATAGTTGATTATACAATTCTATCATCCAAACAAACTTAATTAGAAATAAATAGATGCCAAAAATTGCGAGTTTCAAGGAAATTAGTAAACCGGAAGTGCGCTTTTACTGAACAGTTTTTTCAGTTTTCGACGAATTTCATTAAATTTAATACACAAACTATAAAATTTGTCAATTATAATTATGAGTACTGGTGTGAGAGAAAGTTGTGTGAATGTTTCACCCCCCCAGATTTTTTTAAAATGTTTGGGCGTGGTCAGTATAACTCAAAAAGATAAAATTACAGAAGGTTCAAATTTTATATTTAGCTTAAGTGCTATCGTGAGATCCGACAATCAACAAGGTTTTGATCAAACTAGGTCAATTGGAACTAACACTTTACTGAGTGAATTTTTCTGGCTGGATTTGCACGAATAGGCTGGAATGATTTCCCATAAGCTTGCTACATTAACTGCACAAATATAGAGCTACAACTTTATTTGAAAAATTCTCCGTGTAATTCATTTAAAAGGAGTTTTGGTGGTTATTATGTTTTACAGTGTTATTTCAGTTTATTATTATTTATTGTGGCATCTATCTAATGTTAATTACAATGTAATAAGATGCCAAAATTCTGAGATTGAAGAGATATGCAACTTTACTCAACACTTTTTTTGCGACTTACACCATAAAAACGCCAAAGAATTTCATTAAACTTGGTATACTAACCATACATACACAGACCTATCATTTTTACTTTCTCTCACTCCTAGTAAGAGGAAGTATTGTAATCGTGTCAAATTTTCGATATCGAGTTTTCACCGGATATATCCGTTTTGAGATCTCCTGAGTCCAAAAAAGTGGTTTTTAGCAAATGCTCTGTGTGTGTGTGTGGTGTGTGTGTGTGTGTGTGTGTGCGTATCTGAACAGCATAGCTCAAAAACGAAAAACCATAGAAAGTTGAAATTGACATTCCGTTTGAGGTATCACCATGGCATCTGACAGTGGGTCATCTGTCAAAATCCTCAACCGGAAATACCACTTTACTAGTTGTTTTTTTATACTTTTTTGCGATTTTCTCAAAAATGGCTCCAACGATTTTCTTTAAACTTAGTATATCAACTACACATACAAAGAGCTACAACTTTTATTTGAAACATTTTTCTAGGAAAATTCATTTAATGGCACTTTTAGAGAAGGGGTGGGGTTAGATTTTTCTTTTAACGTGCTATCATAGTTGTTTATACAATTCTATCATCCAAACAAAATTAATTAGAAATAAATGGATGGCCAAAATTCATAATTTCAAGGAAATTAATTAACCGGAAGTGCGCTTTTACTGAACGCTTTTTCAGTTTTCGTCGTATTTGAATTAATTTGGTACACAAACTATTAAATTTGTCAATTATAATTCTGTGAACTAGAGTAAGAGAAAATTTTGTGAGTGTTTCACACCAGTTTTTTTAGGATTATCCGATGTTTCCAATACTGGATAACGCCTCGTGATCTCCTGCAACTATTTTAACTAAATATTTTGTAATCTTCAACATTTTTTTGAGGGAGCATGACCTTGCAGCTGCACAGAATCCACTCTACTATCAGTTTTTTTTTCGGAAAACAAAGTTTCAAAAGAAAGTGATAGGTTTCTGTTTGTACAGCTATACCCCAAGTTTAATGAAATCCGTGGGTAATATGGAGTAAATCGCAGAAATTGAAAAAAAACTTCGATAATGTAATTTTTCTGGTCGACTGATTTTCTTCAAATTCGGAATTTCGGCGATAGATTTAATTATAATTAATATTATATAGATGATCAATTGAAATAGCACTTTAGAAAAAACCTCTCTCCCCCAAAAAATAACCTAAATTAATTTATTCGGAAACTTTAAAACATACTCGTGTGAAACACTCACACAATTATCGAAAATTTGACACGATTACAATACTTCCTCCTTACTAGGAGTAAGAGAAAGTAAAAATGATAGGTCTGTGTATGTATGGTTAGTATACCAAGTTTAATGAAATTCTTTGGCGTTTTTGTGGTGTAAGTCGCAAAAAAAGTGTTGAGTAAAGTTGCATATCTGTAAACCGATTCTCTTCAATCTCAAAATTTTGGCATCTTATTACATTGTAATTAACATTATATAGATGCCACAATAAATAATAATAAACTGAAATAACACTGTAGAACATAATAACCACCAAAACTCCTTTTAAATGAATTACACGGAAAATGTTTCAAATAAAGTTGTAGCTCTATAATTGTGCAGTTAATGTAGCAAGCTTATGGGAAATCATTCCAGCCTATTCGTGCAAATCCAGCTAGAAAAATTCACTCAATAAAGTGTTACTTCCAATTGACCTAGTTTGATTAAAACCTTGTTGATTGTCGGATCTCACGATAGCACTTAAGCTAAATATAAAATTTGAACTTTCTGTAATTTTATCTTTTTGAGTTATACTGACCACACCCAAACATTTTAAAAAAATCTGGGGGATGAAACACTCACACAACTTTCTCTTACACCAGTTCTCAAAATTATAATTGACAAATTTTATAGTTTGTGTATAAAATTTAATGAAATTCGTCGAAAACTGAAAAAAAATTGTTCAGTAAAAGTGCACTTCCGGTTTACTAATTTCCTTGAAACTCGTAATTTTGGCTATCTATTTATTTCTAATTAAGTTTGTTTGGATGATAGAATTGTATAATCCAACTTTGATAGCACTTTAAGGAAAAACATAACCCCACCCCTCCCCCTAAAAGTGCCCTTAAATGAATTTTCCCGGGGAAATGTTTTAAACAAAAGTTGTAGAACTTTGTATGTTTAGTTTATATAGGAAGTTTCAAGAAAATCGTCGGAGGCATTTTTGAGAAAATTGCGAAAAAATGAAAAAACTTATTTAGTAAAGTGTTTAAGTAAACGCACTTCCGGTTATCCAATTTTTTTTTAAACTCTGAATTTCAACAAATTGTTATCTACATCTTTTAATTAAAAACATTTCTCTGGGAAAATTCATTTAAGGGTACTTTTAGGGGAGGGGTGGGGTTATGTTTTTCTCTAAAGTGCTATCATAGTTGATTATACAATTCTATCATCTAAACAAAATTAATTAGAAATAAATAGATGGCCAAAATTCCAAGTTTTAAGAAAATTAGTAAGCCGGAATTGCGCATTTACTGAAAAGTTTTGTCAGTTTTCGACGAATTTCATTATATTTGGTATTCAAGCTATATCACTTGTCAATTATAATTTTGAGAACAGGAGTAAGAGAAAGTTGTGTGAGTGTTTCACACCAGATTTTTTTTACTCCTACATTGCCCCAAACCAAAGCATGGAAAACATCTTCCAGCACACAGTTGAAAATTATGGGCCATAAAAGGTCGCCTTGTTTGATTTCTCTCTCAACTACAAAATCTGGTCTGATTTTATCCATGTCGATATCAGTTTCAGACATCCCTCGTACCAGTTTTTTATGAGTTCAACAATATTGCTATCAATCACTTGGTTGATCAAATTTCAAAGAAAAACTAGTTCTTGACCAACTCAAAAGCTTCTTGTAATCAATGAAAGCCATATAGATAGTCTTCTCGTATTCTTTTGCTTTTTCTATGGACTGATTTATTGTACGAAGATGATGAATGGTTGAATAGCTACTTCTACAACCGAAACGAGATTTGAAAGCAACTTTCTTATTTCAAAAGTGGACCCATATTAGTTTCTCTTGCTATTGTCATTGCCATTCATATAAAACTGAACACAAACTAGCATGTAGTAATAAAAGATAAATTTGTCAATTGTAACTATGTAGATGCGTAAGGGAAAGTTGTGTGAGTGATTCACACCAGTTTTTTTTTTTTTGAGGAATACTAAACGAAGATTTATTGCCATGAGAAATGGTCGGTAATTCAGAAAAATTGGATGAATAATCGCTGAGATAGTAATTTTGAAGAGAAATTTTATATAACAGGAGGGAAGGGATTAGCTCAGTGGTAGCGCGCTGGACTAGCAATGCGGCGGTCCCGGGTTCGAGTCCAGCTGCTGCCTTTAGAGTTTTTCTTCCTAGAAGTCTCTTGTAGCTCAATGTCCGGTGATGGACAGTGTTGTCTGTAACGAGAGAACACTGTCCAGAGGCCGGCAGTGCACTGAGAAGGCTCCGAACTTTGGGGTAGCTATATGGGCCCAGAAGGGTTTTGGATAGCATAGGGTTTGAACCCTCCCCACAGACAAATAATAATAATAATAATATAATATATAACAGGTTGCTATTATTTCAAAATGGGTACCATAATAAATAAGCTCAAACACACCCTTTTTGTCAAGTTTTCATTAACTGCACTCATTACAGAATCAGGACGGGTTTCTTCGCAGGCTTCAGAAATTTAAATTCCTCTAAAGTGGGGTAACAGGGTTTAGTTACCATTAATTTTATTTTTTAGGTACCCCCAGAGGAGGTAAACCAGAGATGTCGGGTGTGGGGAGCCGGCGGGCCACTGAATAGGACTATGCGTGCCAATCCATTTACCCTATACGTGCGACCTAGATTTCGCCTTACTATCCTCGTATAGCTGAAAATCCATCTTGTTGAAAGTACATCATTTACCTGCGGGTTAGAGGGACATTTCAAGCAGATCTGGCAGAACTTCACTTACGAAATGAAGATATACCGACTCTTCATATAAAGAAGAATTTAATATTTTCGGAAAATATGGAAGAAATAACACAGACTGATCTGAGGAAAGAATATATCATTTCTAGATTAAAGTACAGAGCTTTAATTAAACAATGTAAACTTTTTTTATTACAAAAAAATGCAATAACAAATGTTAAATATCTTTCTGAGTTATTGGCTAGCGTAAAAAAAATCAAATATATTAAATATTTAGATTGTTCCCATTTCAATGGGAACAATTTTAGCGTATAATACGTTTTTTGAGGGCATTGGGTATAAAGCGTTTAATAAAGCGTATAATGCTTGGTATTTTGTTTTTTTTTGGCGTTATTTGGTATAAAGCGAACGTTTCACGAGAAAAAGCGAACGCACGTTATCTCACAGCATATAAAGGATAACACCGATTTTCTTTAAATTTGTAATGCTCACTCTACTGTAAAAGGTTTCACTTTTATCTGTAACATTTTTCTTTAAAAAAAGTATTTTTTGAGGTGTTTTGGGGGCTGTTAGTAGGTTTAAACTGCACAAGCTTTATTGGTTATGACGGAGGGTGCTCCACACAATCCGCTTAAGAATTCAATTATAACACCTACCACTTTTTTTATGGCTAGCGAAAGGGAAGGGATTAGCTGAGTGGATAGTGCGCTGGACTGGCAATGCGGATGTCCCGGGTCCAGCAATGCTGCCCTTAGATTTTCTCTTCCAAGGAACCCCTACAGCTCACTGCCCAGTTATAGATAGTACAGTGAGAGGGCTCGGGGCACAATAGATCTTTCAGTTCGTAGAGCAATATCCCCTACATCAATCTATGGCTATTGCAACAAAACAAGATGCAATTTTGTATGTGTGTGTGTGTGAGTGAATGAGAAAGAGAGAAAATTATGTGGAATTAATTGTACAGACCAGGCCGCTACTAGCATAGTTTCGCAAGCTACAGAGTATCCGCAGAGCGCAACAGCACATTCAGAGAGCAGTAACAGATTTTTATCTATCTGAAATACCCCACCAGATTTCGCCCTCGAACATTACACAAGGAACAACTTACATACTGTATTGCTCATTACAATTTATATGGGAATATAAAATCAAAAATTTGCACGCTGTCAGCAAATTAAAATCAAATCAGCTGGTCAGTAGAAATCACCAAGGAATCTATTTTAGTGTAATGTTTTTAACAAAACGAATGATCGCAGGAAGCTCAAACTTGGTATTACGTTTAGGTACAACCATTGCATTTGACATCCGTCAACAAGAAGAGTTGAGAAACTTTGTCCATACAAATTACACAAATGCATTTTGTGCAATGACACTTGTCTGTTCTTTTCATTAGTGATGTTTTTGTCGGGCGTACATATTTGAAGTTGTTGCCCCAATTATGGTTGGTTGTAACCAACATTAATGAATCGCGGGCTTCCACAGTAGCCAGTCGTTACGCGTGAAGTTTGATGAAAAAATCTGGTGTTGAACATTCATAAGACTTTCTTTTATTGTTCTTAATACAATGTAATTTTGTTCAACTTAGATATAAAATACTTCTCCATTCTCAAATAGACAAGCTTCACCTTCTTTCTTTAATCTCTTTAAATATCCCTTCTCACGTTTCCTTTCAATATACCTTACTACAAGTATAATTATATCTTCCATTCCTCTATCTACCGGATGATGCGGGCAGCAAACCAGATTGACTTGGATATGTTTAATATGGAAATTCCAGAATTTGTTAATAAAGTTAAAAGTATATTATACTCTTGATTAATCAAATATTAGACAATAAGTACATTTTACTTAGAATAAAATTTAACCTATTATTAGTTTTTATGTAGTATTTTTATAGTATTTGTGTAATTATAGTATTTATATTTTTATAGTTTATATTGTGAAAAGCTTTGTTTTTTTTGTTTTTTTAATGTATAATTTTTATATTTTTAGTTTAAACTTGTAAACTGGATAACTGATCCGTCTTTTGAATTAAAATAAAATAAAGAGTGGTAAGGATACTTGTACACTGAGCAAATTTGTGGGAGCCTTTTGTTAAAACCACATAACTTGCGCAGTTTAAAATTTAAACCTAAACTGACCCCCAAGACCCCTCTAAAATATATTTTTTTTTTTATAAATGTTACAATGAAAATAATACCATTTTCTGTGCAGTAAACATTCCAAGTTGAAAAAGAAAATCGTTGTAGTCGTTTTCAAGAAAATTCCTATTCTACCTATTCTGTAAAGTCGCACTTCTAGTTCATCTATCTTCTTCAAATTTTAGAATTCTATAAATGCTTCTAATGTATATTAATATTGTGTAAGTGGTATAAAACCATATATTATACTGAAGTGGTACTTTAGAGGAAAGCAATAATGCTAGTGTTTCCTCATAACCCCTCATAAAATCATTTTTCCTTTAAAAGTTTCTTATAAAGGTGATAGATACTTAAGTGTGAAGATAGTATACGAAGTTTAGAGAAAATCTTGGAGCCGTTTTTGAGAAAATTGCGGAAAACTGAAAAAACTATTCAGTAAAGTCGTAAAGTCGCTATCAGGTAGCACCTATACAAATACCAAGTTTGAGCTTTCTGCGATTATTCGTTTTTGAGGTATTTTGTTAACAGACACAAAAACACACACACACACATTTACTCCATTCGCTAAAAACATTTTTTTCGTACTTCTGGAAGCTTAAAAAAACTATTTCCAATAAAAACTCAATTTTCAAAGATTTGATATAAAGTACGGTAATGGAATGATTAGGTTTTCGCTTTCAATCAGGTTGTGGCGTTAGGTAACAGAAAAATAAAAAAACAGTATGCAAAATAAGTGAAATTATAATTCAATATCCTTATTTGAATGCACTCTTACTACTTTCCTTATGATTATTCACTAATAACATTAAATAAAATGCTAATGATAACAAAAATGTAAAGAAATCCTATCTTTTTTCATTAGCCCAACTGGAGGCTACATTAGAATCAGGGTTGCCATACAATAAAACAAATCCCTTCCTATATTCTCTTCTAGCGCCCCCTTTCACTCAGCTAAATTCCTAACATACTCCCCACCTAATTTACAGAATTGACCAGTCAATCTTGGAAATTACTAAAAGAGTTTAAGTTGCACAACAATTTACTGGACAATTGAAATCATTGAAAGAAACTAAGTACAAAAAATAATAAAACAAGAGAAAGGTTAGAAACATTGAAATTAACAATCTTTATAAGTCTAATCTAACAGGTCTCACAATTTTTCTTCCACTTCTAGATCTATTCTCTGACAGTTGCTCTTCATTGTGTAGGGTATCGGGCACCTTTACCTCGCGATGAACGTCACAGTCAGGGACTGCGTGGTCACTCTCCAGTTCCATGGGTTATATCTTTTGCAGTGGTCGAATCACTACTCCACTGCTTGTTCTTAACTGAAGGAGTCGCACTGTCCCATCACGTCCTTTGATCAGTCGCTCTACTCTTGCGAGAGGCCACGTCAGTCTTTTCTGATTATCAGATCCTAAGAGGACGTCTTTCCCTTCTACCGGTTCTCGAGTCTGCAGCATGTGACTCCACTTCAGCTGTCCCAATTATTCTATCCTAAATCGTCTTCTAATTCTTCACGTATCCTATAACGTAAGCGCCTGCATAGATGCTTCGCCTCAAGTCGATCCAAGTCCGGCACTCCAACTTCTTGTACTTCCTGTAGGAACATCGAAGAGGAGAAAGCTACGTTTTCTTCCGAAGCATATGTTAATTGTCGAGCATTAATCTGAGCTTCGCAATCACAAATTAAGTTTTGAAGCTCATCATACGTCAAGGCAGTCTTTCCCAATGTGTTGCAAAGAAGCTGTTTTACCAGGCCTACCATGCGCTCCCAAAAACCTCCCCACCATGAGGCGTAGGAGGATTGAATCTCTACTCAATGCGTTCCGCTGTGCTAAAGTTTGTGATCCGATCCCAATCCAGTGATTCAAGTGCGTTTACAGCTCCATGAAAATTGGTCTCATTGTCGCTAAATACCGTCTTGAGGCGGCCCCGGCGAGCAATGAATCGTCTAAATGCTAGAATAAAGACATCTGTGGAGAGCGACCTTGCCAGCTCTAAATGGATAGCTTTGCAGAAGGCACAAGTGAAGAGCGAAATCCACACCTTTTCCCCTTCTTGAATATGATGAGGACCCGCAAAATCCACTCCCACTACTTCGAAAACTGCTGCATCACGAATTCCAGATTTCGTAGAGGAGGAGAATAGGTATCTAAGTTTCCTCCCTGAAAACGGTGACAGAAACTACATTTCTTTACAATACTCCTTGCTAACTGTCGGCTCCTTACAATCGAAAATCTTTCCCGTAAAAGAGCTACAAGTGTTTGGGTACCTACATGATTATTTCGGCGGTGTAAATCGTGAACATATCTCTTGACCACTGGGTGTTCTGGTGGTACGATCGCTGGCATTCTAAATGGAAACTCATCCTCACGTTCAATGACTTTTGTATTGATCCGGAGGACTTCTTCTTTGAAAGCCTGGAAATCTCGAAGTCTTTTAACCTGCGGGTAGTCAAAACATTCTTCTTGAATCAATCGTACAGCTGTACACTCAGCTACGGTTATTTCCTCAATTAGACGCCTACCTATCCTTTTAGGATGTTCAGAGTGGCGAGTTGTGAATAAATCTCTTCATCCAGCCAACCAATCTGATAATACGTTCATACCTCTGGAAGGAGTGATATAACCAACTATTATCAATTTTAGCTACTAGTAATCCCAAGTCTGCTATAACTTCATACACTATAGATGAAGAAGGCCATCTCTCTTCTTGCTCCAGCAACCAATGTGTGCCTTTCCACCACTGAGATTCTATGAGTTTACAAACATCGCATCCCCTAGACAGAAGGTCAGCAGGATTTACCTCTCCTCCAATTTTCTGTTGCTGTGAGAGATTTATCTCCCTCACCCTGTTTCTTAAAAAGATAAAACTGTCTTCTCCTAGTTGTAACCACGCCAAGACCGTGCTTGAATCAGTCCACAAAATTGCGGGAATCCTTGACCAACCAAGGCCTTCCTGAAAAATTTCAGTAACTGAGCTCCAATTAAGGCCGTCAACAACTCTACTCTGGGAATAGTCAACTTCATGATAGGTGTAACTCTCCTCTTAGCAATTACTAACTCTACTGTTTCCCGACCCTTGCATATTCCACTTAGAAAAACAGCTTCAGCATGGCTCTTTGGCTGCCATCACAAAAAACATGTAGAGTAGCATCTTTTTCATCACCAATTTGCCTATTTAGTTCAATTCTCTTAAGTAGATATATCCTTCTTAACCAAACCTCAAAAGGCTTTCTAATGTCTTTGTCCAACGGATCATCCCAGCCTATGTTCTTTGCCAAAAATTCTTGATTAAGCATCTTCATCCTTATTGTTACAGGAAGGGACACACATATAGGGTCGAATATTTTTTTGTGACATGGATAAAACGCTCCGTTTGGTTAATAGTTCTGAGAGACTATCAGTCCATATTAATTCGAAAGGTATCAGTATATCGATTCCACAGGAAGGGACTCAGCTGTATTGCCAGCTATATAGCTATTGTGTGTATTCCCAGCTACGAAGTTTAATAATATTATTCGAAATTTTTATGAATTCCGGAATGTCCTCTGAATGCTCAAGACTTGTGGCCAAATTGTCGACATTAAAATTTCATTTGAGGATGTGGGCCACCTCAGCCGTCTTGCTGTTAGGCGAAGCAACGTATTTACTTAAATGGTGGGTGAGAACCGATCTTTAAAGGAAAGGACTACTAGTCACAATCGAACACTACTCTAGCATGGCGTAAAACCTCTAGCTCTTAAATCATCTTTTCTCAACCAGAAAAATTTCAGGAAGTTCCTTTCATCAGGATGAATGCTACTTCTAATATAAGAGTGCTGCGAACCTGTATCGATTAGGACCCCTAGCTTCCCTGCATTTGTTCCCGTTTTTTATATAAACCATAAGAGTCTTAAGAAAAACTTCATCCACCGTGTCTCCAGTGGATCTGGTCGTTGTCCCTCAATAAATTCGGCGTAACATAAGTTACCAAAGAAATCTCCTCCTTTTGTTCCAGGGATCTTTCATCAACCTCTGACCCCTTGTTTTCAGAGGTTAGTTCGTCAGTTTTGGGGCATAAGATAGGTATATGACGGTCATGACAAATGACACAGCGGGCTTTACACTGAGTTGACATATGACCAGGTTCGATACAGGCGAACATACACATACACATACATCTCCTGGCCTTTTTCAAGACAAGCTTCTTTTGGGCTTGATTAAGCTTCTGAGAAGTAATACAATCTGAAGTTTTATTCCCGCGGTTGTGACAGAACAAACATTCCCTGGAGATTAAATTTATTTCCAAATTGGCTAGGTCTATGACCGATGGGGATAACTGCCCCTTTTGATTTAGTTTCTCTGGGATCTGTCGGGTTGAGAAGACTGGGCCGTGGCCACTCTTTCCTCCCTTTCCACTTCCCTTTTTAGAAATGCCAGGAGACTGTCCATTTGCTCCTTCAAGGTATGCTGGGGTCTATTTGATCTTTGCCACAATCTTAAAATTTCTGCAGGTAATCCTGACTCAATAAGAGGAACCAGCAGTGCTGCATAATTGTCGGAGATAATGTTTAAGGCCTCCAGAGCTCTTACTTTGTTTCAAGCTGATCGTAAAATTCACAAAGATTAATATTACTTTTATTAGAAACTAATGCTAATAGTTACCGCATATAATGCTCTGTGAGAAGGTCTGTGCGGTCAAAACGCTCTTTTAGAGTTTGGAGCGCCAAGGAGTAATTTGTACCGGAAGGAGGCTCATTACAACATTGTAGGCCTGAGAGCCCATTTTCATGGATTGAATTAAGTACTGGATTTTTTCTTCGTTATTAAGAGACTCATCCTCATCAGTTCGTGAGAACTGAACCCAAAAAGAAACCCACTGGGAAATCCCCTCCGTATCTTTACAATTCTAGCTTAGGAAGTCGTATAGTTGTTCTAGCTTGCTCCCCGGCCTTGTAGTTCGTAAAATTTAACGCCATACCGTTCTGCCCTTTCCATTTCTTCCTGAATGCATTCCATATTAACCGACTCTTCGTTAAATAGTGGTGCGCCCAATATTTCTTTATCTAGTTCTAAAATGTCCTTCATTCTTTTTCAAGAACTTGAAACCGTGCATTGATTAAGTCAAACTCCGGTTTTGGAGCTTTTATTAATTCTTCAATTATGCTCTGAGTTTTTGTAAACATGAAGCGTATGATGCCTCTCTTTCTTATTTGATTTTCACACAGTGTGTTTTTAATGTTTTTATAATTAATAAAAATAAATAAACTAACACACTTACTGTTTTCTCTTTACCTAACCCAAAATGTATAAAGTTTATCCTGTCACGGTCGCCAAATTATGTGGGGTTACAAATTGAATAGTGGTGGTTCTAGAAATAAATTTTTGTATTTAGAATTGAGAATATCGAAAGATTCATTACTATTGTTAAAGAGTTCATGGTTTTAAAAGATTATTTCTGTGTTTTACTGAGTTCTATCAACCACAATTATTCTCAAACACCATCTTTTTGGATTTCAGTAATTGGTCACAAATTAAACTCCATTTAAGTCAGACATTTCGATAATATTTATAATCTTCTGCAATGACATGGAATATATCTTTATATTGGAAATAGTGATTTTTAAAATATAAATTATTGTTTTTTAAAAATCTGATATATAAAATTCACATTCATAATAGTGCACATAGGTGGCAAAGAAAATGAATTTGGAAGAAGCAGTCGATGCGCCCCCTCTCAAACAATTGGAAGAACCAAAAATTACATAGCCTAGTTACTATTTTGACTAAAGGATAGAATATTTAGCTTGAAATCTGAAGAGTAGCCCCACTCTTAACAAAAATTTAGACAATAAAAAAAATAATATATGCTTTTTTATTGCCTAATATATTCATTATTTCCAATTAATGTTTTGTTTTTTTACAGATCTCGTATCTGAGTGAATTAAAATACATTTATTTTTATACGATTATTTGAGGATTCTGATCGTAAACGTTTGTTCAGCCTTTCAGTTTGTTTGTTGTCAACAATTCAGAAAATGGTGAATGATAGGTTATCTTCCAAATTTATGATCCGCTTTAATTTTCATTTATGGTGCTTATGATGGTTACATAAACGTAAATTATTTTTAGACATTTAATTTGTATTTATGATCTAAATAAGCAGCTAAGGTATGAGAATTTCTTTGCGAATTGTCATTTTCATCTTTTTCATTTTTAACGTTAAAGGCGGTGAGTGTTTTTTGTTTTTTATTCACTGTAGAATTTTTAAATTGAATATTTCTTTAGTATGCATATTGCTATTGACATTTTCCACTGTAATGATATCTTTAAATAAAACAAATCGGAACTACAATGTTTTCAGTTTATTGATGTTTTGTGTATACTTTGTTTTGTAGAAACTGCAACAAGAAAACAAGTGGGAGAATGTGCGCCCTATATCGGGCAGATTTGTAAAAATTATCTCTCAGGACTGATTTGGTTCAATGGCTCAGGGAGTTGGCGGAACGAACATATAACGGCTGGTCTTTGGGATGAGATAATTAAACAATTAAAGGAGCCTTGTAGAAGTCCAGCTGAGGTTATTACTAACTTTGTTTTTCACTCACATGAAACTGTATGTGAAAACAGTTTTCAGCAATTTAATTATTAGATTACCTTTTGCTATGCTGGATTGCTTTAATCAGTAATTTATGTTTCTTAAATCACGAAATTAAGGGGATGAGATGGGTAAATTGTATTGTATTGCTCTCTAGGCTAAATGCTCAGTTTAAAAAAAAAATATTGCAATTCGAATTGTTTTACTTTACCTTTAGTGGTACAGTGGCTAGTGATTTAGTTGGTACACTGAAATGATAATTTATATGCCAGCTTATTTGAGTGTGTTTCGTACAACTACAACAAAGCCAAATTTCATTAACATAAATGAAATGAAAGATTTTGCGTGGGTAATAAAATTTTCAAATATTAGTTGACGGTTAGTTGGTCAAAAATTAGATGTTTAAGAGAACTAGGAAAAGTAAACAACCCTTCAGTAAAACTATAATTCTCGTAGATTTATTCCAATTGATAGCTTATAACATACATATGTAACTAAATAATAGTTGAGAGGAATGTCAATTTGAACTTTTGTTCGAGTTTTCAGTTTTGAGTTTTACTCTTTACAAATCTTAAACTTGATGCATTTGTTTTTTTTTGCCTCAAATTTTTTCAATTATCAGGTATAAGTATCAGGTTTTGAACTTAAGCTCTGCATACATACTTTTTGGCACCTCATTCCATTGTATTTCCTGAACACATTTAACCTCCCACAAAGGGATTTCTTTACTGTATGCTTCCATAATATATCGAGTCAAATGTTTTGCCGCTAAAGGAAATTTGCTTTTTAATGTAAATATGTGGGTTTTCGGGATTCTAAATGAGAATTTAATTAGGTCGCAGTAAATGTATTTATTAAAACAAAAAATCTGATGTGAAACCCTCATGACTCTCTTACTGCTATTAATATAATTTGATTGACAAATTTTCGATAAAATTGTAGTGTTTACAATGTGTCGTTTACAATGTTTCAAATAAAAGTGATAGTGTTATATCAGTGCAGTTAGCATTCCAAGCTTCAAGAAAATCCCTAAAGCCTTTTCGAGAAAATTCCAAAAAAGTAAAAAATATATTTTGTAAAGTCGCATTTCCGGTTAGCCGTTTTTTCAAATTTGGAATTCTACTAATGCTTCT
This sequence comes from Triatoma infestans, assembly GCA_011037195.1. Classification (NCBI taxonomy): domain Eukaryota; kingdom Metazoa; phylum Arthropoda; class Insecta; order Hemiptera; family Reduviidae; genus Triatoma; species Triatoma infestans. The sequence goes on from JAAEAF010000896.1 coordinate 224,395, forward strand.
TACAGTACCTTAATATTATATAGGTGGTAGAACCATACACTGTACTGAAGTGGTACTTTAAAGGAAATATCTTACCCCAGAACTCCACCAAAAGACAATTTTCCTTGAAAAATGTTTCCAATAAAAGTGATAGGTAGATAGTGATGTGTGTAGTTAGTATACGAAGTTTGAAGAAATGCATTAAAGCCGTTGTCGGGAAAATCGCGAAAAAGTAAAAAATAAATATATATACATAAAAATTTTTATATATATATATAAAATAAATTAACCTGTTATACCTCATAAAGTAAACACTAATAGATTAATCAGTTTTTTACAGGTACTTATAACACTTTTTTTTCTCCCTTGGCATTAGCCTGCGCCTAAAATAACACATAATACCACTATTAATATCTATAATACCCTGTTGGTGGAAGCCGCTGTAAATACCGTTCACTTATATTTCAACATTTCTTGTTGAGCACATACAAAAAGAATTAAAAATGAAATTTACATATTCATTCCAGATAAGCAGCATTGGTAGTTAGCTGTTCCAACAAACATATTTTTTCATTGCGCTTAATTACGTTGCTGTTAGTTTTGGTTGAGCTTAGTTAAGCTTGAACTGTCCAATCTATTTGAATTTAATAAAAATTATTAAATATTTTCATTTTTCTCTACACCCGTTATGATTGCACAGGGATGGATTCTTTTTGCAACGTTGTATGTTTTCGAACGTGGCATTAAAAAAGGTGATTTAATTTTGATAGTGAACTAATTCATGATTTATTTTGAGATTTAGTGTGATGTTTTGACATTTCTCATTATTCAAATTCGAAATTTTTAAAATAAATTTAATTTTCCTTATGCTGAATATAGTTATGGAAACATAAAATATGTTGACTTGATTTTTTAGAGGATTCAGCTTATAATCGCTTCTTCTCTACATATCACTTGAATTCATTTTTCGTGAACATAAATGTGAAAAATCTTGACTTGTATTTCTGTTTTGTAGAAGTTGCTGTGTGCTTATGCATTTCCGCAGTGCCTGGTTTTGGAACGTGGAACACTTCCTCTACCTTTATGTTACGAGGACTGTATTGCTGTACGAGATTCCTTTTGCTACAATGATTGGGCAGTGATCGAGGACAACAAGCAGAGACGTATATTCTTAAAATCTAGAGGTCATTTCACTTTACCTAATTGTGATGAATTACCTAGACATTCGGATGTTCCAGCAGGTGGTCAGCCTGTTTGTTCGTGGACACGCCTTACTGAAATCAAACAAGAAGAAATTACCAGTAAGTTAACCATTAAACAAATATTAATTAAACTTCATAAGTTCTCAACAAATTATGGATGCTGGGCGATATTTTTTTTAAGCTGACTGTGTGAATGGTCGGGGAAGGTGGTACCTTGGAAGGATGAATGTAACTAAAACTGGTTTACCGTGCCAAAGATGGGATTCTGCAGTGCCACATTCACATGATCGCCCTCCACTTGTTTTTCCTGAAGTGCAGTCTGCGGAAAATTATTGTCGAAACGCTGGCGGCGAAGAGCCAGTGCCATGGTGTTACACTACGGACCCCACTGTTAGATGGCAGCATTGTGACATTCCTCAATGTGGTAAGATTACTATCATCAAACCTTGTATGAGAAAAAAGTGAGTAAGATAATGCCTATATTTCCAGAGGGCATCTATGTTGGCGTGGTCGGAAGAAAACAAATATATTTTTTTAGTTGAATATGTAGATGGGTCCCAAGTTCTGCGAGGGCAGACTTCTCCATTTTGTTATGCCATATACAGTGAATATGTTCTTTTAGGCGTGATATGATTAGTCTTTTAGTCGCCTACAGCTGCAATGCACCACGTAGACCCACCTTTTTTGCAGTAGAAACCTTTCCTTGAACCCTCGTGGATTTTAGAAATTTTCTCCGACACTCCTCGCACATATGGGAGGATAGTACAATGTACGGTATCACCACATTGTAATATTAAGGTTCTTTAAGTGCTGTGCTACAATTCCAAGTTAAAAGAAAGTCGGCTAACCGGATTTCCGAGTTTGAAGAATATGTTTTTGGTTTTTCGGCATTATCTCGACACCCAAGCTCCAACAATTGGTTTTAACTTGGAGTCCTAGCTGCATATATATAAACTTGTTACTTTTATTTGAAAAATTTTCCCCAAAAAAGTTGATTTTTGGTGTGTTCTGGAGAATTTGTGAGTTAGCCTTAACTTTAAACAGCAGTTATGAGTTTTGATGGAGGCTGACTGAGGTGCATTCAATCATATTCGTGTAATTCTTGCACCCTAAAAACTACAAGCATAATTCCATCACCTATATATTTATGTTTTGATTACACAAGAAGTAATGAAACGATTGAAAGATTTAAATTTAAATCTTTGATGTCGGATCAACTTCCGGTTCCTGCAAATTCTCTTGTAAATTTAGACGAAAAATATTTATTTCTAGAAATTCTGATACATGATTTGATGTTGAGCTCTGGCATTTTATTACAAAACTATGAAAAATACTCATGATTTTGGTAATACTCATGAATTCTGGTTCGCGGTTAATAAATCAGAAAGCCCCTTCCTGTTCAATCGAGGGGAGGGCTCTTCCAGTTAACAGTCAAATTTCTTGCCAGGACTGGCAAAAATTTTATGTCTCGGTTTTTCTCCCTAAAATGATTGACGATCCCTTATTAGATGCCGAAATAACGCCTGATGAATTCTATTGTGTATTAAGGATACAAAGTGTAATAAAGCGGTTGGTTTGGACCTAATTCCAAACGAATGTTTTAAAGTTCTTAATCCTTCTGGTTGAATATTTAGTGGCCTTATTCAATCAGATTCTTTATTCTGATTGTCTTCCGAAAGCTTGGTTATCAATCAAAATGAAATTAATTTACAAAAAAAGGAGACTTCCTCTTCACCGCTTTAACTATCGTGGTATTGACTACTATACGTATTAACTATATGGTATGGGTTGAAATCATTACGGTGTTAAACGGTTAATCATCAGAGGCATTTTCCGAGATACTACTTACCTACTAAATACTAAATTACTAATAGATAAACTAGATACTACTAAACGATTAACCGTAAACGGTAATGTTTCAAAGGCAACATATCGATTATGCCAATAATTTTGTGTACCTTGGTGTGTCCTTCTCCTCCACTGCAAAATTCTCTCTGACCTCTCAGTATTTTCTTACAAAAAATGCTACTGCCACTGCCTCCGTTTTAACCTCATTCTCTACAACTCAATCTCTGGAAATGTTCTACTATATTTATCTGAAATTTGGGGACCAAATACTCTTCTGTAATTGAAAGAGGCCATCTGAATTTTAAAACTGCTATTTCACCTCCCGATGAACATGCCCGATTCATTTGTTAGGGTTGCATGCGGTAGAATACACTCGGAGTTCTATACCTTTAAGAGAATGATGAAATGATGGTCCCTCTTACTTTTGTTGCCAGAGGATCGTCTACCTAAAGCCTACCAGAGACTGTTTGAATTGAGTGAACTTGTATAATATGCCTTTTTATTGAGTTCTTTCTCTTAAAGACTACTTGGTATCCATTGGTGCCGAGGAAATCTGGCGTTCACATAATTCTAAAATAATACTGGAGGATCTCCAAGGACTGCTCAACTCATTTAACATTTATTCTCTAGAGATAGTGAATTAATTCTGTATAATAGGTACAACTTACTGTATAGACATGTTTGTAGTTTTAATATGGAAAAAGAATGCTATTTGTTTCTTAATATTCATATTTCCAAACTAAGACTTATAGCTCAGCTACATATGGCTTATAAAAAAAGTGTATAGTTTACCAGAATGTTGCTGTGGTAAACAAGTTAGCTAACAAGTCTATATTATTACACTTTTTTGACAAAACATCCTGACGATGGGCGATGACCACGAAAAGAAGCAGGCTATCACGGAAAATGTCTCTGCTAGTTTATCTAAATAATAAGAAATCTGAATTTTGTATAGACAAGATCTGTAATTTGTGTACCTTAAATGAACCCGATATTATTACCACCCCTTTGTAAAATGTACTGCCTTATCTTCTTTTAGATCTAAATTACTTGGTAAATATCTCTGTCTTTACGATTATACTGACCAAGTACTGATTAATCTGGTGTCTGGTACTATCAGTCAGGATCAGTCTAGCAGTTACTATTTGAGAATTGTTTATATAGAACTCTGAAGTAGACCAAAATGTTTGCTTTATTGCCGATGTAAAAAAAAAACAACTCAGATCAGTTTTATCGCTCTTTTAGCGGAACAACACCATTCGTAAGGGTATAGCACTAATGTTAATGTAGCTCTTGCTAATTTACTGTTTTAGAAGTGGTAAAAGAAGATAATTTGAAGAAGACTGAGATAACAATGGATTCACTGTTTACTCCAACATACTTAATGATATTTGGAGGTACAGGCTTTGCCACAATTGTCATACTTCTATTGTTAATACTTCTGTGCCAACGAATGATGCACCATCGGCGCTCCTACAGGCAAACACCAACTAGAGTAAGTTTGGTAGAATATATATTTATGCATCAGTCAGCAGATATTTATTTTATATATAATGCAAATGGCGTGAATACAAGCATTGTCAAGCGTCCCACTTTAAAACTTACTAATTTCGAAACTTAAGTTCTACTTACTAAAGTACTACTAGCATGGTTATATGGAAATAATAAGAACTGAATTAAAATAGATGTGAGGCAGTGACAATTATGTTCTGAGAGGGTTGGCTATGAAGCCCACGCCACCGCCGCCCCAATGATCTATTGTGGCACCCACAATTTAGAATGCCCTCTCAAGTCTTGCCTGTTTAATTAGACTTTGGAGTCTGGAGAGTGACTCCTCAATGATCCTTGCTGGCGTTCTCCAAAGAGAAGAAACTTGAGCCACACAAGCCCTTCACAGTGACATACTACATGCAATGCTGTTTCTTCTTCTTCCTGACAAAACTTACACAGGCTATCTGTTGTAGGCCCATGCGATGCCAGTGTTTATTACACTGTGGAAGTTATTATTCCTACAGTGACCAGTAAGAAAGCCCACAGACATCCTTATGACCGCACGGCCTTATTGGAGTAATTCTGCAGTAAGCCTGCGTGTGTAGTTAATTATTAATAGACATTTTCGCCTGAATCTGGCCTGGGGTTTTAACCCACCATTCTTGTGATCGATCGTACAGCAATGCTGCATCCCTGAGGCATTTTGCACTGCGACAGAACTGTTTAGATTCAATAAGGGTTCCAATAGAGGTTTCGTGGGCAAGGTAATCTCCCGCCTCGTTGCCCTTATAACCTGAATGTCCGGGTACCTAAACTAGAAAAATATTATTTTGGCTTCTGTGAGTTATCCAAGTTGTCAAAACAATGATGATACCCCAATTATGTTTGAGAAGAAGCGAATCACAATTTTTTCTTCTGACATTTTGGTTGCAGATTAGATAGCAAATGAGATGTAAAGGCATTTGGGTAAATAGTTGAATAAAAGATTATTGAAAGTAAACATTGATATAAACACCAACAAACGGTATTTATTATCTGACTGCAAAGGTCAGCATTGTTTTCATGCACAAAAACTTTTGTAACACTTTAGTAATGCGCATTTTATAAATAAGAGTGTAATTTTTGTAGGATGTGAATATAGATTTGGAGAAACTTCCTAGCAACACGGCTTATCATACCGCTGGCACTTGCCTTAATCCTAAATTGGAAAAGTTAGAATTTCCTAGAAATGATATAATATATGTGCAAGATTTAGGCCAAGGGGCCTTTGGAAGAGTTTTTCAGGTACTTTAAGTCTTTGCATGTTTTAGAAAGTTTATATAATAATTGTTTTTTCACCATTGTTAACATCTTTTTATATAATAATATTTAGATTAGATATAAGCTTTATTAGTAGGAGTACTCTGCAGTATGAATATATCATTGCCGTATTCAATATCTTCGATATTGCAGCTGAAACAAAGCACTTGACGATGCAAATATCATGTTAAAAATGGTGATTTGCATCTATTTCCTAAGTTGTAAAAGAACTCCGCGATTTTCATGCTCTTAAAGGCATGGTTTTTACTCACTTAGCAAGCTTTTGGCCCAAATTTAAGCCGTAATATCCTATCACTGAAATCCATCTTTGTAAGTAATTTATACCATTTGGATACCTTAAAGATTCTGTGACGATGAGATGTTAGAGAGGTGAAAAGAATGAATTGGCATTTGGAGAATTGACATCTGGAGAAAAAATCTAGGTGCTGGATTTTTGAGATCGTTTGAGGTGAAGTGAGAGAATTGGCGTTGTCTTGTTTCAGAATAATCCTTTTTCTATTAGCCAAGAAGCATACTTTTCAATCAGGATTGTGCTAAATAATGGCAGCATCATTAGGAACTAACTCAGCTGAAAGTTGTCTAGTAGAGCTCAGTCAGAACTGTCAATGCTGACTCTGAGGTTCTTTGGAGCGCGCATTAACTAAACATCGTTCTCTCCATTTAATTAAGTTTGCCGAGCACCATCAATTGCTTCAAGGCCTTATTTAGATTTATATGAATTGCAGAATTTTAAAATCAGCCATATTTAAATACAAAAAAATCAACAGTCTTTCTGCGAACAAATACACCAGAAATAAAGCTAGATATAAATACGTATTAAAAAGCATTCATTACTTCATGAAAGTTGTCTAATTATTATAACTTTGAAATGAAAGTTGCCTTTCTAACCCATCTATTCAGACTGTTGACAAGTTGGTTGTAGCCCTTTCCTTCAGTGTCCCTTAAAATAAACTCTCGTTTGTCGCCTTTGTGCTCTGACTCACCCTAGAAATAAGGCCCTTGCAGAAACACTCCACATGACGCAAATTCAAAGCTTCAGCAATCTGAAATTTAAAATCTTTCAAACAACTTCGCAGCCTGATTTAATCATCATAGAGCCGTGCCATGGCGCTCTATCTTCATAGTGCACTTTTGCAAATATTCCTTGCACTAAACCTAATTGGAATCTTTTCGGAATTTGGATGGGATGCAGTAACTATGTAACGTATCATAGTAGAGAGAAGAAGCAACTGGTGGGGAGTTCTCTAATAGTAGCGGAGAGGGGCAAGCGGTTCTTTGGACAGTTGGCCAGTGTAGTCCAGAGCTAGGCCCGGAGTGCAGCTGCATAAAATATGCACGTTCTGCATATTACTAGTCATACTGATATACTTTGCCACCATTATACCGATACTGGTATACTAGTGCCACATCAATTGGAGAACCCACCTCACTCAGTCCTAGCCCAGGTGAAAGAGGTGTAGGCAAAAGAAGAGGAGAGAGGTTGTAAGGGAGTGATATAATTGGATGGGAAGAACGGTTAACTTCAATCTAGTAAAAGGTCATACATACATATTGATGAAATTAATTACAGTATTCAGTTCAACTAAATTAAAAATAAACTAAATTATATTAAACTTTCCTTATGTTAACTAAACAGATAGATTTTAACACATAAGAAAATAACACCGGCTCTGCAGAATTTAAACACTAAGAAAATAACACAAGCTCTTTATATATAGTCTCTCACAGTCTCTTTCTTTCTTTATGGGTCACAGTTAGCAATTCCACACACCTATCTCCTTTCCTTTTGGCTATACCTCTCTCATCTGGGCTCGGAGTAAGAATGGAAGATATGGCAGTAGTATACCAATATCGGTATAGCGATAGCAGAAATATATCAGTACGACTGTAGCGGCTAGTAATACGTATAACGTGTATATTTTAAGCAGCTGTACTCCTGGCCTAACTCTGGCCTACACTGACCGACAGACCAACAAAGTGCTTGCCAGTCTCCGCTTACTATTCGTGCTTTCCACCACTATTACTGCATCTTCTCTCTACTACGATACTTTTTTTTGTTTTTATTGTATGTGGGGAGGGACCAAGCCCTATGTTATCCAAAGCCCCTCTGGGCCCATATAGCTACTCTAAAGATCGGGGTCTTCTCAGCGCACTGCCGACCTCAGGACAGTGTTCTCTCGTTACAGACAACACTGTCCATCACCGGACAGTGAGTTGTAAGATGCTCCTGAGAAGAAAAAATCTAAGGGTAGTCTTGCTGGACTCCAAGCCTGGACCTCCGCATTGCTTGTCCAGCGCGCTACTACTGAATAATCCCTTCCCACTATGATACGTTAGAACTGGATTGAATTATAGGTATAATAATGGAATTGCATTATATTTATTTTCTTTAAGGCAAGCTACATTAGATGTCTTGTTAGAAAGGAGTTGGCTAAGATACAAAAAAACAAAATCAATAAATTGATAATCTTGATAAAGAGAAAATAAAATAAAAAGTCGATTTTCAAGTTGTATAATGATCTCTGGACTCCCTTTATTTACTGAAACGAATTATGAATGGTTTTTGTCATGTATAACTCTTAGGTCTTAGATTGAAACCACGTCAATGGTTTGATATAAATCGATGTTTCGCCCATATTACAATAGGTTTTTTTCAGGTTAGTGTCGCCCCTAATACTGAAACAACACACTTAGTTAAATTTGGCCGTTGGTAATGAAACAGGTAAAACTATGGTGGTTGGCAGAAGCCAAAGACAAATTTTTTTCGGACACTAAGATTTCCGAAAAGTCCCTGCCAACCATTCTCTGCTGTTTCGTTTTCAGTTTCTTTTATTAAACATGACTGTGGAGTACGAAATTTTAATGATTTTAAGACATCATTATTATTATTGGAAACAGGGATATTCTGCAAAGGGAAAGAAGCATGTTCAGGACGACTTTTGTTGTAGTACATATTGTGACCATAAGAGTCGATACCATGCAAAAGTACCCACCAATTATCATTAGAGGTGAGGCTGATCTGTCGAACATTAACGATGCCTACACAAAATCATTTGGAAACATGCCAGAATTACAAAAAATTACTAGGTGTTCGTTTCATCAAACGAATTGTTACATCGATGAAAGTAGTTCTCGACCGGAAATCTATAGATATATTGAGTTGTTATATTTAATCAAAAGAGGATCAATTGACATAATCCAGACTGCAGTGGTCAGTGGGTACATCGTGGCCACTTAGTACATGGCAGTACGCAGGCAATCCGAAAAAACGTAGTATTGATTGTAGCATGGATGTCCTCCACATTGCTTGATCTTGCTAACGAACTGTACCACCGCTTGCTTTAAATTACACTTGTCCCTAACAGACCCCTCTATCACTATCTGACATCTTAGCCCAGTCGTCTCGTGGACTGATCACACTTCCAGAACTTCGCCCCCTCAGTTTCCTCCCCCTTACGCTTCTCGATAGCTCTTTCGCACTCCCAGGTTATTCCCAATCGCCTGGCTTCTGCTTTCCTGTAATATATATAGCCCAATAAGGAAACTTAATTAATATTTGACATAAATCAATTCAATTTTGATCATCGATACATAAATCGACCACTAGATACTCTATTTTTCTCTTATACTCTAACCCAGTATGGCTATTCATCGTTTAAAGTGATCAACATCGAGACGAGAGGGGACAACATTTCACTTAGAGGATCTACATACTGACTCACATTTATTAATTTTATTATTTATCTGGCTGAGTGAGAGAGAGAGAGAGATAATAGAAGAAAGGAGACCGAGTGGCCGCTCTGCAGTTGCAGCAGTCCATTGTTTCCATAATCCTACACAATATTAATTGCTATACACAGTACTTCTTAACTTTGAGCGTTTTTTGGAACAGCAAGGAAATTATCCACTTCGATTTTGTGCAAACTAGCCAGTCCCTCGTCACTGTGGTGAACAGCAGTGATACCCGATTTTAGTTTAATTATTGATAAATAGTTATTTATTATTGCTAAATTGCATTATTTTTATCACTAACAAACTAATTAGTAAGTGTCATTCTGACTAGCTCTCTGGGTGTTCCCTGTTTTAGCATTGCTTTCATCAGTTCCTCTCTGTTGATGCTGTCATAAGCCTGTTTAAAATCGATGAACAAATGGTGTAGATCGATGTCGAATTCGTGAGTCTTTTCTAATATTAGCCGAAATGATTGTATATATAATCTACAGTACTCCAACCTTCCCTGAAGCTACATTCCCAAAACTTTTTCCGCTCAAATTTTTAATTTCTGGTTGAAAAGTATCGCGAAAATCTTATATGCTGTTTCTAATATTAAGCTATTTTCGCATTTTAATTTGCTGCCTTTCTTATAAATACAGGGCACACCACAGCTAGTGTCTAGTTTTGTGGCATCTTTTCCTTCCCAAACATTCAATATCAGGTTGTATAATTTCTTTTGAAGGTCATTTCCACTGTATATTATCATTTCAGCATCTTTTGCACCACAACCTGTGAATTATAATTCTTTAGTGACTGAATTCTTCTAAGCCTAAAAATTCATCTTCTGTTTCCGTATCTCTCGATTTTCTTGTAGCTTCTATCTTGAATCTTCTCCCAAGACATTTACTTTACTATTGAGCAGATTCTCAAAATATCGTTGCCAGGTTTCGACCACTTTTCTAGTTTCTCTGACAGTATTCCCTCCTTGTCTTTACAGAAACTTGTCCTTGCTTGGAATCCATTTCGTCTCATGCTCCCTCTGTAACGTCATTATTTTTCTTTATATATCTTTTTCTTTAGCTTACAAGCGGTTTTGGTTTAAGTTTTTTATTCTTTCCATATTTTGCCTCGCCTTTCCATTTAACATTTTCAAATTTGCTTCATTCCTTTCCTTTAATGCCTTTTCACAGTCAACATCAAACCATTCCTTTTTTGCTCCTTGCCTCTTTCCTAGCACTACCTTAACAGCTTGATTTCTTCGCAGTTGCTTTCCATATCCTCCTTGTCAACGTTACTGCATTCTAAAAGTGATTCATTTACTTTTTTGAATTGTTCTCCATGTTTGGGCAGCCTCAGCAACACACTCCTATATTTAACTGCTCTTTGACCCGTTTCTCTCGATCTCCTTGCCTCCTTGCCAGCCTTTGATGATATGGCTTTCTCATTAAAAAGTGATCAGAATCTGCATCTGCTTCCCTGTAACTTCTGACATTTCGTATATCTGAGGCATGCCTGAAGTCTATAAGGATGTGGCCAATTTGATTTTTCGTTTGCCAATCCGTGGATAGCCATGTTTCTTGCGACTTTTGCCTTGGGATAACCTAGTGATACTTATAGTCATATTTCTGTTGCAAAGTCGATGATTCTGATGCATTTATCATTAGATAGTCGTGTGATAGTCATTCTAGAAGTACATAAAGCGAGTTCTCTATTCTGTGAATTGTTCATGAAGATAGTGGTGTGTATAGCTTGCATTATGCATAGAGGGATTTACAGTAGTGATTGTTGACACCAACTTTCAAAAATTGTATTTCTGACAATAAAAAAAATTGAAGACATTTTTGACATATTTTCTTCTTTAACTCTTAAACTTCACCAAACTGAATGAAGCAGCCAATTAGTTCAGTTATTGGTGTTGTCTGCAGGCAAAGGCTCCTGGACTGCTTAAAGGAGAAGAATTCACACTAGTTGCAGTTAAGATGCTTAAAGAAGAAGCATCTGAGGATCTTCAACTTGATTTTGAGAGGGAGGCTTGTCTATTAGCCGAATTTGATCATCCTAATATAGTAAAACTTTTAGGTGTTTGTGCTGTTGGTAAGCCGATGTGCCTGCTGTTTGAATACATGGGCCGTGGAGATTTAAATGAATTCCTTAGGTAAGTAATATGTATTTAAACACAATGCATTATCATCTTTAAAAAAAATCTCTGTGTTAAGCCGCGCACCTCACCTCAACTATACCACACCTTGCTCACAAGTCAGTACCTGACAAGGTTGAATAAGTATTAGTTTTGGATTACCGTTAGCATGTTTTTTTTTTTCACTTCACTAGTATATTAGGTCATTCGCCCATTTTCACGGATATTTGGTAACAGTGGAGAAATGTTGACTTCCAAAAATTAAAGCTAAAGTGACTATGCTGTATATTGTTCCGAGTCCGCAAGTATCACGGCGCCCGAGGGATGTATACTTGCCATTTCCTCAGGGATCTTAGCGCCCTTCTGGTATCCCATCTAACTATACCTCAGCTTACAAACTGACACCCGAACATTCGCACACTCCTCACAAGGGAGTTTGCAGAATAGTTGATGATGCCAATACTTGGGTTTAGCGTTATATGGGCCGAGCCCTATGCAGAGGAGTCTGGGTAAAGATACAACAAAATACAAAGTGTAAATGATACAAAATAAAATTAAAAAAGCAATAATAATACTATGAAATTAACAAAATAATAATAATAACACTATACTATATACAGAAAGGATTACTTTAGATAAAAAATAATAATAATATAAAATTAGAATATAAAAATAGAAAATAAGTAAATTAGAATTGACTTTTAAAGCATTGTGTCATCATCTAGGCTTAGCATAATTATAAATAAAAGACTGTTTAATTAGATACATATATTGTAAAAATATAAATTTTAGCCATATGTGTGTGTAATAATATAAAGTTATTACTAAATCAGATGTAGATAATGAACTAAACTGAGGAATTAGTTAACATCGAAAATTACCGTAAATGGGACAAATTCATATAAAATGGAATAAAATTCTTGACAAAATGTGCAAAAATTGTTAGGTTACAGACAGAACGATTTAGCATAATCACTAGTAAATTTGAAAATATATATATGTACCAGACATTTTTAACTGAGATAAAACGTTTAATCTGAAACTAATATTAGTTATAAGATAAGATTGTGTTTTAGAACTACTATCAAAAAAGCATACAGAGGGCCATACATTGATATATTAATAATAAATGCTGTTCGTAGCATGAATGCCATATCGCGAGAAAATAAATGCTGTTTATAAAGTAATAGAACATTTTTAATAGATTTTTTTTTTAATAAAAGGGCCTGATATAAATAAATTTATAGAATCTATCTTTTTTAACAATAAGTATATGCGTGAAATCCAATTATATTTAGATAATTTACCAGAATCCATTATTGCAGATTGTAATAACTTAGTGAAATACAATCATGGGTAACGCATACTATCCATAGATACAGTTCAGAGCTAGTTTTAGCAGCCTTGTCCTCATACTGTCTATATATATATTTTTTTCTTTTCTTTAATTTAAGGCGCTTCAATATCTATGGTCATTAGCGCCCGGAGTCTTCTCAGCGCACTGCCGGCCTCCGGACAGTGTTCTCTCGCTACAGACAACACTGTCCATCACCGAACAGTGAGCTGTAGAGGCTCCTAGGAAGAAAAAATCTAAGGGTAGCACTTAACTGTCTGTATTATACCCCAAACGAATCATATAAGCAGCTGTAGTTTTATTTAGGTTGAAGAGCTTATAAAAAAAAAAAATTAGAATAAACTCTTTCCAGCTCAGCGTGCCTCAACCCCCAGATTTGGAATCCATAGAGCATGGAAGATAAAACAATAGCATTATTAAGTTAACTGAGTACATCGCATCAATTATTTTTAGATTTGCACAGAATGTTCAAAACTGCTCCTTGAGCTAAATTTGCCTTGGAGCAGGCTACTTGTACTGCTTTAGAAAAAAAATGCCGAGGAGGTAAATGTACCGTGGATAGAATCTCGTTCACAGATTTCATTTAATTATTTTTTAATTTTTTTTTTTCTATTTTAGACTAGCCTTTATAAAACTTAATAACATTACACTTATTACAATTAACTGTTAAACTATTTGAATCATAATCACTTGAAAGTGATAACGCTTGTTTAATTAAAGTTTTCGTATTTTTGCAGTCCCAGTCAAACCAACAATTTAATTTTGAACTTTTATTATTATTAATTGTCATACTTAAATTTGAAACTTTTTCAGAAATAAAAAGTTTATATTATAAAATCGACAGAATCCATTTGAAAATTAACAGAAATCAAAGGTGAAATATGCAAGAAATTCTTATAAGCCAAATGCTAATCGGGTTTACTATTTGAATCAGATCAAGGAATGATTTTTAATCAGTTATTTCGGAAAAGCACTGTAGGATTTATGCCGAGGAATTCTCAGAACAAGCTTAACTGGAAAGTGATCAGATCCAAACCTAAATCACTCGACATGAGGTCAGAGACAGAGTTTATATGAAGTACGCCACACCAAACTAGGTCTATGGTACTGCACCCAAGACTTGAAACCAGTGGCGGCTCCTGACTTGGATATGTGGGGGTTCAACATTTTTTTTTTAAATACTTACATTACCTATCATTATTGGTAGCTTGGCTAGATAGGAATCATGAAGTAAGCCAGGAGCCAGGTAAAAACTTGCATCCCTCCCCTACAATTAAATATGTTAAATTAACAATAAATCTGTCACTGCACCCAGAGAAAAACTGCGAAAAAAGAGTTGCACCGTTTGAATTCGAAAATAAGTGGTTATCTTAACGGAAATTTTTATTATCTAAATAAAGTGTTTCGGTTCAAAGGATATGTCAATGAGTTAGCATTGATTCTTTGCTGGGTCATATATCTTAGTGTGTTTTAAGTACCAATACCAACATCAAATTTTTAGAAATATAAAAATAATATATAAAAATCCACACATTGGCACCGACACATCACATCACAAAAAATCTGGTGTGAAACAAAATCTGGTTAGTGAACCAAATTAAATGGAACCGTCGAGAACTGAAAAATCTGTTCAGTAGAAGCGCACTTCCGGTGCTATTTTCTTGAAACTCAGAATTTTGCCCATCTATTTATTTCTAATTAATTTTGTTTGGATGATAGAATTGTATAATCAACTATGAGAGCTACTTTAGAGAAAAATATCCCCACCCCCTTAGTGGCTAATCTGCAAGTTCAGAAGGTCAAAAAAAAAAAAAAAAAAAAAAAAAAAAAAAAAAAAAAAAAAGAAAAAAAAACAAAAAAAAAAACAAAACAAACAAAAACAAAAAAAAAAAAAAAAATAAAAAAAAAAAACATCCCCCCACCCCTTCCCTAAAAGTGCCCTTAAATGAATTTTACTAGACAAATGTTTTGTATAAAAGTTATACATCTTTGTATGTTTAGTTTATATAAGAAGTTTCAAGAAAATCGTTAGAGCAATTTTTGAGAAAATCTCGAAAAATTGAAAAAATCATTTAGTAAAGTGGTAAAGTAAACGCACTTTCCGTTATCCGATTTCAAACTCGGAATTTCAACAACATATTTAATTGTATTAACATTGTTTAACTGCAGAATTGTCTAATAAACAGAAATAGCACTTTAGCTGAAACCTAACCCCACCCCCTCACCCATAACTGTCCTTAAGTGAATTTTCCCAGAGAAATGTTTCAAATAAAAGTTGTAGCTCTTTGTATATGTAGTTGATATACCAAGTTTGAATAAAATCGTCGGAGCCGTTTTTGAGAAAATGGCAAAAAGTAAAAAAAAAAAAAAAACTTGTAAAGTGGCACTTCCGGTTGAAGAATTTTGACAGATAACTTAGGGGCAGATCCCATGGTGATACCTAAACGGAATATCAAGTTTCAACTTTCTACGGTTTTTCGTTTTTGAGCTATGCTCTTCACATACAGACATAGATACATACGCATAAGCACACACACACACACAATACATTTGCTAAAAACTTTTTTAACTCCGGGTAAGATCGGGTAAGTTCGTTTGTAAGATCGTAAGTAGTGTCCAACGCGCTTGTAACCCCCACTCTTATTTTAAAAAGTAATAAGGAATACACACTTCTATACTAACCCAAAGAAATTTTTTATATATATATATATATTAAATTCTCCAGCGCGATGCCGAACTGTGAACCTCCAACTTCCTACATTTTATGCATCTCCTGATAGGTCTTTTCTTAAAAATCATTAAGTGCTTTTAGCCATTATAATTAAAAGTTTGGAAAATAAAATATATTTTGCTGTGCATATTAAAACTTATTTTAGCTGTGTGTTCGCATCGCAATATAGTGGTGCAGGCCCACTTTTAGAAATAAAGCGTTGTTTGTTTGTTTCTACAAGTGGTTTGCACTCAATACTTCGCTTGAAGTTGGAAGTTCATTTAATAAGATTTTTTTGTGAAATTTTGACTGATATTTTGGATTGGTTTTGAAAATAAATATGGAATTTTTCAAATCATTCAGAAATGTGGTTTGAATTATGGCTTATAGACTACTTTTAAAAGGAAGTTGAGAAGCGTTAGCATAGTTAACAATGTCTGAATATGAGCTCAGGTTATTTCTCACATTTAAGAGAGACTCAGTAAAAGCAATTTTTCTGTCAGAAGTCTTATCTAACCTAAATTTTCGTCATTTCAGTTTCATAATTTCATTTTTTGAACTAAAATTACTTCCTTACTCTATATGTACTTATAAAATATTGTCTGATTTTCCTTTTTTGCTCCAGATTATACGTTGTGAATTAAAAAAAAACATTAAAATAAAATATATTATTATACCTACTAGGTCTTGTTCTCCGTCAAACTACATAGTCCACTCTACTGATGGAAGGCAGTACAATGATGTCCAGTTAACAATTCCAGATTTACTTACCATTGCACATCAGGTATTTCACTTTTTAAGCCTAATTCCAGGTAAAATATTAAAAAATAATCTTTTTAACAAAACAATCTGAGAAAGGCTGTTGCATTTTCGACATTCGTTTTTATTCAGGTACAGAACGAACTAGATTAGATAGGTTATTTTACTTATAAGATTTTTTCATCGTTTTGAATATGAAAAGTAAAGAGAGAAAATTCACTGCAGGTGTAGTGATGACAATTCGTTATACAATCCAGTAAGTGTACAATTTTCTACTGTCGACGATGAATGTCGTCGAATGATTTGAAGTACTATGCAGGACCTAGCTGTTCAATTTGCTGGCGGCAGTTCACATTTTAAGTCGAACATCTCAAGTGCTGAGTTTTTAACCTCCTCTAGGTTACTAAACTGATCTCTCAAGAAAGTACGCTGTTGATGGAACAGGAAAGTAAAATTAATCGGACGAAGTAAAGTCCAAATTGTGTACGGGTAGCGAACCAAATAACCTTATTTCATGAATTTTTACTAGATTAGATGGTAAACATGAGAAAGTAGTCAAAACAACATTTTCTGGTTGACAGATGATATTGATTTATCATTTTATTAATCAGGTTAGATTTGCCTCTATTACTTTTGTAATGCCCCTTCTTGCTGAAGTATTGTTTATATTATAGCATTTCATAAGAACAGTTGAGATGAGTTCCATGTAACACCACTGATACAGGGTTGTAGCAGGCAACATCGGCATTGATGGCTCACTAGTTCTATTTGTGACTTTTAGGTTAAACCGGCCTGGGATTGACCGTTGGTGAGTTACAGAACACTAGAGCTCATCAACCCAAGTATGGACTGGTTGATAGTGTGCAAGCGTTGTTAGTTGACGGGTCTTCTACTGTTCGAGAAGGTAGATGTTTAATTTGCCTTCTAATTGAAATAATTAAATGTGAGTTGCTTATATTTTGCATTTGCAATTTTTATTATGAGCAAGTGTAGCTTGGTCCCCATAGCTTCACACACCTAGCTAACACTTCATTGCTCTAGTTTCAGACATATGGCAAATTCAGCATTTTATAAATAAGAGAAGTGGCAGGAACGATAAAATACCGGCATATTTCCCAGTTGTGACCATCGGCATTCTGATCTCTAAGCTGATAATAAGGAATGTGTTTGTGGATGCGATGATCTCGCTAACCACTATTCTTAGTGCTCCTGTTAGCTGTTTGATACCTTCCCCTACCGTTCATCAAATCCTTCTTGAAATTCCGCTTAGCCTCAGCGGTCAGATAGAATATAATAAGAATTTCATAAAACACACAGAAGCTATTGATTTCTTTCAAATTAACTCATGTTCCATCAACCGCACACTTACAACAGAGAATATTGCAATTATTTCAAATAGAAGAGATTAGCTCAGTGGTAGCGCATTGGACTAGCAACGCGGAGGCCCGCGTTCGAGTCCAGCAGTGATGCCCTTAGAATTTCTCTTCCTACGAGTCGGCTTACTGTTCGGTAATGAGAGAACACTGTCCGTAGACCGGCACTGACTGAGAAGGTTTCGAGCGCCAATGACCATAGATGTTGGCGCGCCTTAATTAAAAATAATAAATGACTGGAAGGCTGGAGTTCTTCTTCTAGTGTTGAGGTTTTATATTACAGCGATTTATTTAGTTATAGGTTATAAAATATAGAATTAGAAGGAAAAGTGGAATGCAAAGGTCCTTCAACATTTAAAACATATAAAAAAAGTCATTTTAATTTTCCAGCGCTATAGCCATTGTCAACATTCCAGGCATCTTTATGTAAAAACTTTGTTGAGATGTTTAGATATTGATCATTTCAGGTGGCTAGTGGAATGGTATATCTATCGGACCGTAAATTTGTCCATCGAGATTTGGCCACAAGAAACTGCTTAATTGATGATTCAATGGTTGTGAAAATTGCAGACTTCGGACTTTCACAAAAAATGTATCTCCAGGATTACTATAAGGTACTTCAATTTTTTTTAATTATGAACATGCTCTAAAATTAAACTTTATTCTGCGAATGAAAAAACTATTTAAAATTTTCTTTTTACTTCCTTTTTCCGTTACTAGAATGTTGCGATTAGCTCAAATAGTTGGAAATTTAGTTTTCATTGGAAGTACATGTTTTGTTGAAAAATTTTTAGCTCAAAATTCATATTCCGTTTAGCTACCACATCGGATCCGACACAAAGATTTCGGTCAAAATCTGTCACCTGGAGGTGCGCTGAGCGCTTTCTTCAGTGTTACGGAAAACATCTCCAAAGATTTGCTTTAAACATTGCCTATTAACTATACATTAATAGAACTAGCAATTTTATTTGAAATATTTTCCTAGGAAAATTGATTTTTGAGGATTCTGGGGGTTAGGTGCAACGTCAAGCTTTGGATATCTGCGTGCATGAAGGAAATATATATATATATATATAAATTTTTTTAACTTAAATTGTGTCAACATCTATGGTCATTGGCGCCCGGAGCCTTCTCAGTGCACTGCCGGCCTCCAGACAGTGTTCTCTCGTTACAGACATCACCGGACAGTGAGCTGTACGGGCTCCTAGGAAGAAAAAGATCTAAGGGCAGCATAGCTAGACTAGATATTTTCTCGCTCTGCTGGCCCAACCTCAATAATTTACAATTCTTTGTACATTTATATTAAGGCCGTTAATTAAATGCAATGCTAAAATTCGAAGATCGAAGAAACTAGATTAACCAGAAGTGCGACTTTACCGATTAGTTTTCTGAGTTTTTCGGGCTTTATGGAATACGGTTCCAACTATTTGCTTTAAGCTTGAAATGCTAACTGCACATATACAAAACTGTCTTTTTTTTACATTTTTCCGGAAACATTTGTTTAGGGGCATTCTAGGGCATATAATTTAATAAAATTCCTAGCATTAACATATTTTTTTATTAAAGAGAATTAAAGTGTTAAATTTAGTACAATGTAATGTAATTAATTTTCAGGGAGACGAACATGACGCCATTCCAGTGAGATGGATGCCAT